>CM021731.1:91852056-91932410 GCA_011075105.1 Heteronetta atricapilla | reverse complement strand
CAGAAGGTGGAGAATAGATAAGGAAACATACACATCAAGAACAAAAACAAACAAACAAACAAAAAACAAACATTGCTCTACCTCATATAACCCTTTCCACATATTTTGTCTGAGTTCATTATTTTCTTGACAGTTTGATCATTATGCGTCCCTTGAAATGTGAAACTGATACAGGAAAAATGTTGAGAGTAAAGCAAGCTTACAGGAAAGTAAGTTACCCCCTCCTGTTCCCACTTCTTGGACTTGTGCTGGCTTGTAACTGTAAGAGGTGAGTTTCAAACAGGATGCCCATGCAACCTCTTGCGCTATGCCATACCCATGCTGCCCCACTATGGGTGTAGTGGATTTAACTGGACTTAGAACCCAGCTGTAACACCCCATAATGATGCAGGAAGAGGCCAAGCTGTTGTACAGATAAAAATATGCAATTGTGTGACTGAGAGGAAGGACAGAACTTCTCAAAATGACTTCACCACCACTGATGGTGTTGGGGAATGCTGTCCCAGCCCCAGCACAAATCAATAATACACAAATAATATCCAATTGCTTTTGAAGATTAATTTCAGAATTTTAAATGAATATTTTTCACAACTGATTGTATTCACTTGCTGTCACCGCATGGACATTCTAGGTCCAGGTCACTCAGCCTTGTTGGGCTGGTGGCAAGTGCATGGATGCAGCTGTTTGTCACTGCCTTCTTGCAAAGCTTGATGCCCTCTCCAGCTCAGGGTGATCTGGCAACCCTGGCAATGCATTCTGGATGACTTTTCCTCAGCTATCTCAGCACAAACTCACCCAAAGTACTGCAAGCCACAACTACTGCTAACAACTACTGCTAACAACTACTGACCGCTGAGTGGTGTCACAGTGTACTCCACCAGCCAAGCTGTGCGGCAGAAACGTGGGCAGCTGAAGTCCAGGTGCTTAACACTCTCAATAGTCATGGACATCTGTAACACAATCTTTGTCTTCTTTTGCTTGAGGCGTGTTTTAACCCAAATTGATTCTTAACCGTTAATAAATAACATTGGAATTAACTCCCCCCTCAAAAAAAAAAAAAAAGAATGAGTTGTCATCTTTATCATTTTTCATAAGCACAAGAACTAAAACCTACCCCAAATTGTATCACATATGGAATGTAAACAGGAGAAGAGATGGTGTCTTCTGTCCCTTCATGTCTTCATTGATTTATTCATTTCAAACTGACAGCATAGAAGGAGGGGAGAACACCTTTTGAAATGCAGGTAAAAGATTTGCCCTGTGTTGTTTTCTTTGTACAGTTCATCAAGGCCTGTATCATGCTTTGAGTTTGCAATATGTTGGGACCAGATTTTTGGCCCTTACTACATATTTTATAATGGTTGAGGGCTTCTCATTACAGTGTAATCCACCTTCTATTTATTTTTTCATGTGTTAACTCTCAGTGTTATTACAAGGCTAGGAAAAAAGAATCTTCAAAATTCATAAATAGGACACCAAGGGAAAACGGTCAAGTGCCTTTTCCAAAAGGATGTAAAATGTCCCTTGTCAAGCCAGAGTTTTCCATTTCCTAAAACAGATACCTTGTTACTACAACAAAGTTGTCTTATTGATGCAACATTTTTCTTTTTGAATTTGCCTGAATTTGCAAATGCTGCAGGCATAAAAATTCTTTACTTGATTAAAAGTGCATTGGCTGAACTTGCAGAAATTTGTCTAGGGTCTAGGAAGTGTAGGGGAGGAACGCAGAGGAGGCTCTCCCACCAGCTGTGCTGATTTGCCAGTTAACTGACAATGAACTGAAGACGCTCACAGAACAACACAAGAATAGTCATACTGTAACTGACAGACCACGTTCTTCCTCCATCCATATGAACTACTTCAAAATACAGCACAACATGGTGATCATGACTCATATAGCTTGAAAGGAGTCTAAAAGTCTTCCTCTATTCCTTCTCTCCTGAGAGGAGAGCTATAGGAACCATTCCTAACTTAGACGGGGCACAGTCTGAGCTGGGTTTGCTAATTGGTTTTTATACTACATCAGTACTTTTTCTGCAGAAGCATGAAGAATGTTGTCTCTGGACAGTCTGCTTTTTAGCAGCAGCTCTGGGGTCTTACAGGTGTGAAGAATACATATGTTGATGGTTAGTCACTGCAGAGTACTGAAGAAATCCACTTATTGTTCCGGATCTAGATGGCATAACCAAGAAATGATGTGCAGTCTCTGCTTTGAAAGATCAGCATGGAATAATTTAATTTATACAGACAGCATGAAAGTAGAAAGAGGATCACTGCAGTAATGTGAGTTACTTCTACTCTCGTTTTCAGGGGATGTATTTACTACAGAAATATAGCATGGTAATAAGAGCACGTTTCAAGAATGCACTCATTTAGGAGAACTAGAAATGCCTGAGCATGTCAAGTTTTACCAGCGAGCAAACACGACAAATGCACATGTAAAATTCTTAACTCTTTTTTTCAACATATTGATAGAACTCTGTGCTAGCCATACTAATACTAACTTTCTGGAATTTTCCCTCTGAATCTTCAGGAGGCGTTTCCTGTAGTAGAAAATAGCAGCAATTCTCTGCCTTCCCCCAGCGCACCCCCTACGCCTAACACGCTAACCCCGCGCTTCGGTTGATGAGAAATTCTGAAGGAAGAAGGCTCCCACACCACAACGCTACAAGGTTTCCTCAGGATGCAGACCTGACCCGCAATTTTTACCTCACAGATATAACCCGTGCCCCTTTCCCCCACCTCCGTTCATACACTAAGAGCCACAGAGACGTGTTATAAGGATTTATTTTTTTTTCTGGAGGTTATGTGCACTTCCTGCACCCTCCCTGCAGTTTAACGGTCCCGCCTCACGCGGAGACCGGAGACGGTCATGACGGGCTCCCGCCCCAGGGGTGGTGACGTAGTAATGACGCCTAACGCCGGCGCCATCTTTTCTCGTCGCCATCTTCAGCCGCCCGCCGTCTCCATGGTAACCAAGCGGCCTCGCCCATCGCTGTTGGCGCGGTGATTGGGCGTCGTCCTCCTCATGCTCCGCCGCCATTGGTGGCTCGGAGGAGGAGGCGGGCGGCGATTGGTGGACGCGGTTGCCACGGTTACGGGCGGCGGCGGCAGGGGGCTCCGAAATGGCGGCGGAGCGGGACGAGGAGGTGGCGGAGCGGGGCCCGGGCGCGGCCTACCAGGCCTTCGTGCTGATGGAGGAGCTGCGGGACAAGCTGAAGCTGCTCGGCTGCGAGGAGGAGGAGGCGCTGCGGCGGCACAACATGCGCCCACTCTCCAGGTCGCGGCCCGGAGGCGTTGTGGTGGGCGGCCAGCAGGCGGCCGGGGGCCCGGCGGGGCTGCGAGGTGCTGGGTCGGGCACCCCGGGTGGAAGCAGGCCGAGGAGTGGAGCCAGCGCCTCGGCGGGGAGAAAGCCCGGCACGTCGAGATCAGGGGGTGGGGGCGAGGGGAAGGGACCTCCCCGCAGGTGGCATGCTTAAAAAAAATACTGAAAGCAAACCAAACTTGCATTTTGTCAGCTTAAGAGCTCCACATGTGACCTGGGAGCTGCCTGGAGGTGTAACTTCACATGTGTAACTTTATTACGGTGAGAGATAGGGAAACTTGGGTAACGTGACTGATACATTCTCACCATCCAGCTGCCCTGATGACTTTCAGATCCACCCAACAGTTGCAACCAGGTTCAACAGCAGCATATCATACACCTAAATGTTCTGTACGCAGCAGTTTGGTAAGGGGAAAAGTGTCGTCCCAAGAATTCTCTTGTTGAAGGAGAGGCCTGAGGATGAGCTCAGTAGTTATAAGCTGGTTTTAGCCAGCCATCTGACCACCTGTATGTGTGGAGCAAGGAAAACATGCCTTGTACACCTGAGTGAGTGCTGTGTCTGCAAAGGGAAGCACTTGGTTCTGAGCAGCCCACAAACACAATGTGTATTTTAAGGAACTAACTATGGTTGCGTTTTATGGATTAAATGCTTATCAGGGCTCATTAGGTATGCCAATAGACCACATTTTTCAGTTCAGTTTGATTCAAATAGATATTCTACCTCACTCCCTAAAATGACCCAAAAGACAGTGAGGGTGAGTGGAAGAATCCCTTCAGAAGCAAGTTCCTGATGCAAGCTGTACACCAGCCTCTTGCCTACCTGGTAGTTGAGGAAGGCAGGAAGGGGAAGAGATTTAGGAAGTTTGGAAGCCAGAGGAACTGGATGTATTGCCATTATTAGGAAGAGCATTTGGAGATGTTAAGGAACAGGAGGTGAGGTTACTCTGGTACAGTGTCATGGATGAGGACAGCACACAGACAAGATGCAATTCAACAGGATATCAAGCAATGCTGCTTCAGTAAACATTCTTTCCCATCCTCACAGAACTGCCATTCAAGTTTTCATGTGGTCAGTTGGTGAAAAACAAAAACAAACAAACAAACAAAAACCACTAATGAGGCATATTCATGTCCCAGCTATGAACGCTTTTCTTTAAGTATGTGTCTAGACTCCATATAATAGGCAGAAAGAAGTATGTGCTTCTGAAGCGTTTTTCAGTATGGTCTAAAGTAGATAAAAAAATAGACAAATTCACCCTGGCTTCCCTTGTCATGGGTACGTGTTTAAAATTGAGCAATAGATCATTTTAATTTCATTTTTGAAGTGGGCTGTTTGCTGTGTGTTGTTGTCAGTAGTTACCACTTCCTTTTACTAATCTGTTCAGGGGTTGTTTTTGAAATTTAAATTTTGTCTTTCACTCCAAATCTCTTGCCCTGTGAGGAATGCCTGAGACCGAACAAATCTTATCTTATTCATAGCCTACAAGTTAATTGGCGATTACAGATCTTTGACTTCAGATTCTTTTGAGCTTTTCAGTATTTTATATTATGAAAGTGACGTTTGAATGGATACATTTATTGACTCTTAATTAGTCGGTGTTATTATATTATGGGGCAGTGGGATGGATTCTGCTTCCCTAAAATTCAATGGGAATGGAATTGAGCTCAACACAATATCAGACCGTTCAGGTAAATAAGAGAGGTAACCTGGCTTTATATGGAAATGTTCATTTGTTGGTGTCTAACTGAATCTGCGTAATCTTCCTAGCAGTGGAGAGGAATACCCAGGTTTAGTTTTGATTCCCTAGAAGTCTAATATTAATGAAAACTTGCTCAAAGTGGGAAAGAGATAAGCTGCATGTGGAAAATGTAGTCTACTGCAGTTATGTGTGAAAGTAGAGATCCTGAATGTAGTTCAAATGATTCACTCTCTGAGGATGTCAGTTAAAGAATCTGTTTTCCTAGCCTATGCTGACCTAGAATGCTATAGTTGCTGCAGAAGCTTGGAGTACATTTATTTACTGTTTTCCTCCTTTTTAAACAGGCACTACTTTGCACTGCCCACTAATCCTGGTGAGCAGTTCTTTATGTTTTGCACACTTGCTGCTTGGCTGATCACTAAAGCAGGACATCCCTTCGAGCAGCCACAAGAATATGATGACCCCAATGCAGTAATATCAAATATACTCTCAGAACTGCGTTCATTTGTAAGTGTTGAACATGCTGTTTTTCCAAGTGCCTTTCAAGCACAGGCATCACTTTCAGAAATATCAGTAATAACACATTTCCTCTCCAGATTATGTTCCCAAGGACTGGAAAGACTTTTCTATGTGTTTGTTCAATATTAATTAGAAGCTTATACTGTCTGTACCTACTTGCTAATATTTTGGCACTACAAAAAATGGTCGTACATTATCATATATAGTTCTAGTTAGTTCTGTGCCTCAGTCTATGAAATGGATTAAATCAGGATTATTTCTTTTGTGCCACATATGCTCCTGTATTGCTTATAGTAGTATAATATACAAAGATTTTATCTTGAAAATTTACAGTGCTTATGATCCTGCTGCTGCCAAAGTCAAACATATAATTCATGCTAAAGGAAACAGTTTTAATTGTATTCATGTTTGCATTGTGTTTTTTGTTGGAAAGTGAATCACTCAGGAAAGTGAATGATCTCACAGAAGATTCTACTGTGGTGCAGCTGTGAATGGTGTTAAGAACACCATTCTCTTAAGTAGTTAAACAGCAATAAATAATAATAAAATATTTTTAAATAATTCTGGAACAAACAAGGCAGCGTTGAAAAGCCATTGGTTAAGTCCTGGTTCCTGAGTTCCTCTGTACCCCTTGTTACCTTGTGAAGGTGTCACTTTTGTGCTTGACTGTCTAGCTCCCATGCAGCTTCTGACTCTTCTCCTAACTATGACTATCTCCTTACCAGGTGCTTTAAGATTTCTACACTGCATCTGTTCCTTAAATTGTTCTATTTTCCGTTCTGTTGCCTGACTGGAGCTCCATGGGGGAAGAATATGAATTAGTGTTGAAAAAATTAGGATCACAATGGACACTTGGTTTTAGTGTAAAAAAAATGGTAACCTCTGTGGGAGGAAACTCTGCCTATTTGGTAGCCATCAGTAAATGTCATGTGTCTTTGTTTTAGGGAAGGCCTGTGGATTTTCCTCCCTCAAAATTAAAAGCAGGTTATGGAGAGCAAGCATGTTATGTTCTTGATTGTTTAGCTGATGAAGCCTTGAAATACAGTGGCTTTAGCTGGAAAAGGTACAGTACGCTTTTAAGAATCCTCCCTTACCCATTATTTTTCAAGGAACAAATGTAAATAGTTGTAAAGGGTGGCACACAAAACGTAATATTGACCAGAAATCTACTTGATGCTTCATGAAATGCAGAATTCAGAGGTGGGACAAAGTAATTCCCAATGCAGTTTCATGCAGTTTAGCCTCTTACCAGCAAGGGTGAGATTGGGCCATTAGTAGACTTAGCTAATTAATAAAGATTTGGCCGATTGCCTCTTTTTTGTCACTGTCCTTTGTTTAACTGTTTGTTACTCTGACATTTGGGTTGAATAGTATCCATCTGGTTAGGTCCTGTCGATCAATAGATAGATTATTGATCTCTTCAGCTGGAGGTACGCACAGAATGTGATCAGGTTACAAAGTGAGTGTTTAATCCAAAGGAAATCTACCAAGAATTTAAATAACAAATGATTTCTAGTGTATGAAAACTTGTTTAAAAATGATCTTGATTTCATCCCCTCCCTCTGCTGGGTTTTGAAATGGTAGAGCAAAGTAATGTCTACCTCCAAAATACTTTACTGTTACCGCTATTTAGTACACAAGTTCAGCTTTCAGCCAGAATTGAGTTTGTGGGGACTTGCACTAGAATTTTAAGGAGTTAGACCAAAGGAGAAAATGAATGAAAACTTAACCCCCTGGATGTCTTGGGAGTATACAGTACTGCTTGGCATAATAACTAACCCTCACTGTTAAGACAGCCCAAGGTAAATGACTTTTAAGGGTGAGCATTGATTTAATTTGTTTAGATGTGAGAGACAATGACTGTCTAGTCATATTCCACATCATCCTTACTTCTCATGAAATCTTTTGTTTGCTTGGGAGCAATTTACGGAAGTATTTCCAATTTATTGTGTTTAAAAGGTCAGCTCTTCTTTGAACTTATTTCAGACCAATATATCCAACAGAAGAGCTAGAAGAAGAAGAAATAACAGAAGATGATGCAGAATTAACACTCAATAAACTGGAAGAGGATGTTGTGGTGAGTTTACCTGACTGGTTTTCATTATATTAGTATTGGCCAACCATGAGGAAATTTTTACTTGCTGTTCATTTTGTTTGGCCTTAGTAAGTCTTTTCTACTTGTTATTCGATCACCTTTCTTTCCTGTGTCTTCTTTCCTTCATCTTCTGTTCTGCAGCATCACCTTCTCTGTAGGGTTGTTTTTTTCAGGTAAGGTGGTTTACTCTACAGCATAGAGCATTTGTTATTGCATGCATTTAAATTATTATGAAGTGAGGTTGAATCTAACAATACATTGAATTACATAGATTAAGAATTGTTTGGTTTCTACTGAAACAAGCTATTGTTGATGTTAAATGAAACTTGAATCAATCCACATCTACAGAATTGCCTAACATTTGATTATAATTTGCCCAGCACTTAAGTGCTCACTATTGTTACTCAGATTTCAGTGCAAATAGGAAACAGTAGCTTTGGCACTTAGTTAATTTTAAGATTTGGGAACAAGGTAGACGGAAAAGAACTTCTGGAAACTAAATATTAGTTTAAAAACAATGTTGAAGATGCAAAAAAATAAAGGTTGCAGAATTGTTTCTGAAAAGAAAGGTCATAGCATCACGATATATTCCATGAATGAAATATTAATATTCTCTCATCACTTTTGACAGCAGAATAAGCCTCTGTACCTGCAGTGTTTGAGAATCAACGTTTTTATTTATTCCTGCTCTTTAACTATAATAATTGCAGTCATGTCATCACATTTATAAAACAATCTACAAAATATGCCTGTAAATTCAAATATGTTTCTTGTGCTTACTGCTGGATGGATGTTGAACAGAAGTTGTTTCCTGTTGAAAGACTTTCTCAGAGCATTATTTTTGTGAGAGCTGGAGTCTCACTGTCTGTAAACTGGTGTAATGTGATCACAAGATTTCATCGTTTTCACAGGCCTCTGTCAGTCTTCTCAAAGTGAGTCTTTTTACTGCTGACTTAAGACTTTTTAGGAGAGGGATGTTATATAAAGATGCTTTAAAGTGAAAAATTACAAAAAGGAGTTCATTTCACATCTGGTTTCTCCAAAATCTGATGTTTCTGAACAAAGTTAATTTAGATCAGAACCAAAATATTGAAAGCTGTGACCCTGGAAATACTCGCTTGGTCAGTGAATTACCTGCAGGGAAGACAATTTTGTGGAGCCATAAGACCCAGAAATACTGGATAAAAATGCCATAGCTGTCCCATTTTTCTGTCCACATTTTTCAAGTGCTTGGGGAAAACTAAAGGTCATAAAATTTAGAGTGTCAGTAATGTTACCATATGACTCTGATTGCAGTCCCAGTTTATGTCACAATAGACTACAAGACTGTAACAGTTGAAGAGTTTGCTTCTCTTCTCACAGCTTTCTTAAGTACTATGCTATTTTTATCATTTTTATTAGCCAAGAAAAATTTCATGCTTCTATTCTTAAATTTCATGCAATATGCAGGTATTATGCTGTGGGTATCGCTGTCTGGTTACATTTTTGTCTGTTTTGAAACCGACCCAAAAAAATCCTTGAATAATTCTGAGAACAATCAGAGACATTATATGTTGCATATTTGACAAGCCTCGGAAATGTCAGCTGGTGGCTAAGAGCTTTCAGTATGAAAACAGTGAGCTGCCTGCTTGTTCCTCTTTCTTATTAAGGTCTAAACTGTTTATATGGGGAAGTGGGGAGGAAGCAGTTAACCAAAGCACAGCTTAAACCCTTCAAAGAACCTCTGGATTTACTTGCAGGTAGTATCCTAGTCCATAATTTTTACATCTAACATGGTCTATTAGCCCTTCTTCATTTTTGTTTTAGTAAAATCACTGAGCTAGGTTTATACCAAGCAGGTAGCTACTTTTTGGAGCCCCTCATGGTTCCACAGAGATTAGTTATATGAAGATGTAAACCTTTTCCCAGTCCATTTTTGCTGCCAGTATGTTGGTATGTCCTGGTTGCATTAGTTGTATCCAAAATTTAATTTAGCAGTATTTCCAGTAATTAAATGCTAATGATGAGCTTGCTTGGTTATTCTTCTGGATTAGATTCTTCTGAATAAAATTGATGAGGCTGACAGAGGCAAGCCTAGTTCTGAAAATCTTGGGGAATTAGATGAAGTAGTAGCCAGCCCACGGCAATCTTTACAATTTAGTTCCTTGGTTCTGATGATTAGTCTTTTTTATTGTTGTTGTTTTGGTAGTGTTGTAATATATTCTTTTAAGTGTTGCACAGATGCATGTTGTTCATTTAGCAAATGATAGTCCCAATCTAGTCACTATTAATTCTTTGCAAGTGTTCAGGGGGTTAGGGGCCAAATGTGCCAAAATAAACTAACATAGGGGAAGTCATCGCTGGTAGACAAAGACTATGTAAGGTACAGGAATAAGCTCCCAGGTTTTCACTGTTCGAGTCAGGAAAGGTTCTACACTAAGACCAGTGTTATTGCAGTGTTTGAGATTTGTCTAGAAGGAAGTTGAATGATTTAATTTAACTTTGGTGGAAAAGACAACAGCAGACTGAGAAGAACTGTAGGAGGATGAACTGTACAAGGGTGAAATGCATGGGTGATAAAATGGCAGGTGAAGTTCAGTACAGATGCGTGGAGGATAACAAACAGGAAAAACATCCTTTACTTGTGCAATGATGGGCTTTAAGCTGATTATTGTCCCTGATGAATGCAATTTCAGCCTTTAATACATAATTCTCTAAAACTATCAGCTCAGTGTGCAGTGTAATGTGCAATGAAACAAATTGATTGTCTCAGTATGTAATGCAGTATTCTGCATACTTGAAATATGGCTTCATTATTCAACCAATCTGTACTGAAGGTCTAGTTGTGGTTTGGATTTTTGGGGGGAGGGGGTTGGTTTGTTTTTTACTGCAAAATTTTATACAAAGCATAATAGTTTTAAGGTAACTGTAAGTTCTTGATAATGACCCATTTGTTGTAATAGAGCTGAGGTTTGGGGTTTTTTTTGGCTGGTTGGTTTAGTTTTTAAATACTGTAGCATTCCAGAGAAATGTGGGGTAGCTTTTGTCTTCTAGCTTGTTCCAAATGTTGTGCACTTGTGAGATTTTAGGTAAATGCAAACTCTGTTATCAAAAACTTTCCAAGTTTTGTTTTGTTCAGAAATTCTGAATTTAATACCCCTTGGCCTGTACTCCTGCAAATAAAAGTTTTGAAGAAAGATTGTACATTATTTACTGATGTCTCTTTGCTACATTTCTTAAGGAAGAAGAGTCAGACAATGAAGAAAACTTCATTGATCTGAATGTTCTGAAGGCACAAACGTACAAATCGGTAGGTTGTTACTTGTCTCTCCTCTCTTGGGACATTTCCACGTCTTTAGCAGCAACTTAGTTTGGTTGAAGTCTGAAAATGCACACATAGTCCAAGCTTGAAAAAACATTCCAACTGAAATAAATCATCTTATTTTAAAAGAAAACTGCATCCAATTTCTAAACAGTTATCGCTACAAGATTGATAGAAACATTTGCAAGATTTTTTTGTAGAGACTTTTAGAAAGCATGGCATTAGTTTTTAAAATACATTGTAATTATTTTTATCTTTTCTGGAATGCATTATAATTTTTATTAGTTTGAATTCTAAACATGATGAGAAAGTATATTTATTTTAATTCCTAATATTTAAGAATTAAATTCAATGAATTCTTAAAAATTTAAAAATTCAATTGTATCTTTAGTTCTAGTGGATGTATATATTTTTCTGTAACTGTAAGCCATCGTAACATGATTTCTTAACAGTTGGTATTGTGTGTAAGGATTATGTTTTGTATATAAACCTTGTGATTTTTATGCAGGACATGAATGACTCTACAAAACAAGAAGAAATCTTACAGTCCACGACAGATGCAGCAGAATGGAATCTGGAAGTGGAACGTGTGCTTCCACAGCTGAAAGTTACAGTCAGGACTGACAATAAGGTATGTGAGTGTGGATTTTTGTGTTTACACATGGGGATTAAAGTGTGGTTTGTATCAGTAGTGTTGTTGACTTACCATTTACAATTTTTTTTTCTTTTGTCATGCCAGGAATTGGGAGTAATGGACTCTCCAATGCATTTCTGTATATTTATTTAGTGGAAACTTCTTAAATGGTTAAATACTTCTGAAAAATTATACCTTCAGTCTTGCAGCTCTTAAAACATCTTCCTGGAAGACAACCGAGGAGCATCTTATTTTACAACTGTTCAATTTTTCAACCACTTAAAAGGTTGATTTCATGGAATTCCTCATGCTGAACTTTAAATTATGATAAAGTAGGTCTGTACCTCTGATCGGTAGCTTTCCGTACGTTTAACAAAACAAATTGAGTACTTTTTCATTTGATTTTACTTACCTATCCAGATAGCTACCTCAAGATTAAATTCATCATTTCTTCTCTCTATGGAGAAAAATATGTATTTCTCTCCATAATCTATTCCAAGGAGTCTAGAATAAGCATCTCAGAAGCAGACATCTGTCTTTGACACATCAACATCCATGCCTTGGACTTACTCCTGGCATTGCTTCAAACATTCTTTCTAAGAGCTCATATAGCATGCATAGATCAGTGCAGTATTGAAATTGCTCATTTGTAGTGGCCCAACTAGTTGGATTGTTAGGAGCAGTCTGCAGTGATTCAGAATTCAATGAAGGATAGCTGTCTTGCCAAAAATAGAGTAAGCTCTCAATGCTCTGTTAAATTGCTTCCCTGTGTTATGCTACCCTGCATTCTTCAATGTGAAGAATTTCCTGGTTTGAGCCACCTTCCTCTAATCCTTGGCAAGCCCATCTGTTACAGAGAGCAACACTCTTGATTCTCGCAGTAAGAAATTAAAGCTTAAGAAAGGTATACATTAAAAAGTAAAGCCACTGTAGGAACTGAGGTTTGCTAGCTTCCAGTTTAATGCACTATTCCTTGGCTTTAAGGAATACACCAAAATGAATATGAAAATGGGATTTGTCTCTTTCTAACTTCTGTACTTTCATGCTTTCAGAAACAAAAGAAGTATTTGGTCTTTTTTCATTCTGTAGGAAAAGCATCATGTTATGTTTCGTAAGCTGTTCTTATATCCATAGTACCAGGAGAGGTTAATGGTTTAACTGGATAGCAATAGAAACTACAACTTAATTTTGAAGTTCTTGGCAGGGGTGGGAGGTAGGGAGTTGTGTATTTGTTGTTGTTTTTATTTTAATACTGCAAAGTTTGGCAAATTGCTAACAGTTGTCACCAGAGCAGAAAAAAAATCTTGAGTCTGCTGCAAACTTAAACCTCAACAGCCAGTATAAGCATGTTTTGTCTACTGACCTTTGTTTTGTTCCTGAAGGGAACAGTGGGCAGCAGCACAACTATAGCCAGTAAGTGAACTTCATGGGCTGAACAGCTGTTGGAGATGCTCAGCTGTGCTCATATGAGATGGTGAGACAGAAGCGCCAGTCCTTTGGTAGTTATGTGCAAGGGGAATAGCCCCATTTCAAGTCAGTGGAACTGCGTGTGATTGAAGGATGGCACATTTTTAAGTGTGCAGCTGTTTTAATCCAGGACTTATTTTGTTCCTGTTATGAGACATTACAAGTGGTAACACCCTCCAGGAGCTCCAGGCCTGGAAATTCCTCTTGCTTGGGTCCTGCAGCCCAGCCCCATGTGCCTGGGGGATCTTGGCATTCCCATCCAGACTGGCTGCTGCTGCTGCTTTCCCGTTTGCAGGTTCAGCCTGTAGTGAAGTTAAGTACTTATCACACACACAGGAGATGCTGACGTGGCCACCTACACACTACCATAAACAAGACACTATCTTCAGCAGCACCTATAGGACTCCCATAAAACATTAAGTAGAGGCAGCCAAGCCCACTTCCTTCTCTTCAGCTAATAAAGTCTGAGGTTCACTAGCGAAAGTGCACACCCCCTGCTCTCTGGATATTCATGAATCCCTCACCTATCAGCATGGTCCTTCTCACTGTCTAATACCCCTGCCTGGATTCTGGGCCACTTTGTCTGTTTTACTGCCCTTCTTCTTGCTCACTAGTGCATCTTGATGATTGCTAGCCAACAGCCCCAATGGCTGAGACCCTCACCTGTTCCGTAGCCGGCACCTTGACCCAACTTGTGCCAGCTGCAGGCACAGGGACACCTACAGCCCTGGCCTGACTCCAGTTGCTGGCCCTCTGGGTACTCCTGCTGGTCACCCCCGTAACTGGCAGCCTGAACACAGGCCACAGGGCCCATACAGATGTGCCCCCAAGAGCTGTGGCACTCCAGCTCCTGGCACTGGGAGCACCACTCACACCAGTTGCAGCACCAGGGGCCCACGGGGTGCCCACGCCCCCCAGGTCTGACTCCAGTTGCTGTCATTGTATCCACACTCACTAGCAGCTGGCACTTGGTCCTTGCAGCACTTGAACCCACATGGGATAGAGAATGACTTTACACAGGAAGACCATGAAAAAAGAGTTTAGTAAGAATGTAGGACTTATTCCAGTGATCAAGCACAGGACTCAGTCAGACAAGTGTACTGACCGGCAGTGGTTTACACATGGCCAACCTCCCTATCTCTTCTCTGCTTTGTTCCTTCTCAGTCCCCTTCCCCTACAAACTATGCATTCACCAGTTTGCATAATTGCACCAACCCTTGGCCCTAATACCCAGGATTCCTAGGTTTGCACTCTTTGCAGTTACAAAGTGCGGTTGTGCCTTCTTTTGAAGCCTGCAGTTTCTTGATAGCTCATTGGTTACTGTGACTGATGAAGTCTGTTTCTTTTATTCCCTCCCCTTTTTCTTTATCATCCCCTTTTGATAAGGTCTTCAATTAGATAATCTTACTGAAATCAGCATTCTCGCATTCCTTATGCCCTTATTAGTGTAACTGGCAAGGTGCGTTTCTTATTCTCTCTGTTATTGTTTGTCAGTCAGGCTTGTGCTTCTTTGATTTGCTTCCACTTTTTCCTTATCATCCTATTTGACAAGGTCCTTCATCAGGTGATCTTACTGAAGCAGTCATTTTCTGCATACCCTTACAGTACCTACTTTCCAAGAAAGTCTCCTAGGATTTGATTCCCAGTGATAATGATTTGTTAACATCACTTGTCTTAACACCTAGACCAGTACTGTGCCAAAAAGTTTTAAAAGCTTGATTTTTTTTTTTTTTAAACATCTTTGGAAATGTGATACTGCAATAGCAGTAATTCTGCAGTGCTGCTACTCTGCTTTATTTTCAATCCATAGTCTGCAGCTGCACTCTGGGTCTGGGAGGCATAAAAATTCTGCATTGATAAGCATAAATTTGTGATAAATGGTGGGGAGTGGAATTGATTTCTAAGTAAAAGATGCCTATCTGTCAAGTTAAAATAGCACCGTTTCTCATTCTCCATACCTGAGTCCATGTACATTTCCTTTGAGCTACCAGCTGTAAATACTTTTCCCCATTCCAGTTTTGTCCCACTATCAAAAACAAGTTCAGTTATTTCTGCCTCTTTCATTTCTTTCTGTTCCTATGAAAGCAGCAAGGGTTAAGTAGGAGTAGAAGATCTTATAGTCTGGAACTGGTAGTTGTTGGACATTTGAAACATGCATGTTCTCTAAGAATAATAAGCTGAACTAGTACATCTGTAATCAATATTTTCAACATTCGTGCCCATAGTGGTTTCTAGAAGAAATAATTCACTGAAGATCAAATGGACTCTAAAAATATAGCTACTGTGGTATTGGTGAGGATGTCAGTGTTTATGAATCTGAGTGTCATGTTGGGACATTTAGGAGATTGATAAATTGTGTCAAATTAAGGTATTGCATCTGGATATGAACATGGCAGTGGTAGAAGGATACCCGGCAGTAGTATATTTGAGAGCTCACCCTTCCTTGCATAGCAGCATTTGTTTAGGAAGCAGCGTTACATAAAAGCTGTATTTATCTATGTTTTACTTTATGGCATCTTTTTTTAGGATTGGAGGATCCATGTAGATCAAATGCATCAGCATAAGGATGGAATTGAATCTTCTTTGAAAGAAACTAGGGTATGTCTTTTATATGCAGAATATTTCACCAATCTGTCAGCACTGCTGTTTTCTCTTTCATTTTATATACGTTTTTTATTTCTTCATTTTAATTGCGATAAAGTTGTGATACTGTGAAGGGAAACATGACAATGGTGATTAGAAACAGAGACACTGGTAAAAGATCTTGTGGGAAATAGAGTTGTATATATGAGGATTAACAGGGATATGAGATTTCATTAACGTATGCATTAGCGTAAGTATGTCCTGAGTACAGAGGGAAGAATAGAATAATACAATCTGAAAATAACAGCTAATGAAAAAAAAAAAACACTTTTAAATACTGTTGCTAGAGTAACTTACTAACATTGATATTTGTAATTAATTTGGGAAAAGATTAAAGGAAGCAGTAAAGCTTGAAATATGTGTTGTAGAGCTGGAAAAAAAAAAGAAAAACACATTGGAAATATTTCTTCATTGACTAGACATAGCATTTCTGTACTATTTTTCTCTCTCACTCATAGACTTCCATATCCTTTCTTAATTACAGCATAATTTTAATACTTTTGGGGTATTTTCTGTATGCTGTCAACCCACAGTGTATGATTTTCTAGGGTTACCTGGACAAACTCCATAATGAAATCAGCAGAACATTGGAAAAGATCAATAGCAGGGAAAAGTACATCAACAATCAGTTGGAGCATTTGGTTCAAGAATACCGTTCAGCACAAGCCTTGCTGAGTGAGGTAATGCACTGACCTATTGTTGTTGCCTTCTCTGGTGTTAACTTGCTATTAAGTGAGGGAGAAGGCAAACAATTGGAGGAGTTCTCTGTGAATTCTGCTTTTGGATATAACACATGGGAAATGCTGATTGGCTGTCAAATTATATATATTTTTAAGCTAAATTAGCAATTTTTATTCAACTATTCTGCAAGGGAAAGTAAATGTTTTCTTGCCTGAATATTATGTAAATCTGTTGCCAATTTTGAACAGCTAGTAAATTGCTAGTTCTGCTTTCCCTGAGAAGTTCAGACATCTGTGATGAGTGGAGAAACTGCAGTTTCGGTCCAGCATTCATCTCTTACATTGATTACTCATGCTAACTTACATAAAGCACTCTGATTACTTGTTTACTTCATTTAGTTTTTATGCCAATAGTCTACTGTTTGTGAAGATATTTGATTCTTTGGTTAGGAAGCCTGAGTAAGCTGCCATTTGGCTAGCCCTCCTGTTTGTGGTTACAAACATTAAAATAAGACTAACAAGATATGACCTCTGTGCTTTCTGTTTATCTCACTGTTGAACTTCAAGAAATATTGAGACTAATTTATTGCTGGGAAAGAACTGTTCTGGATTTCAGGATTCAGTTTGGCCTGCATTCTGGCAAATTCTGTTTGTTTCCTCATGTAAATGATTAGAAAACCTACTTCTTACTGTGTGTATTGGGGCTGTTACTTAAAACACTTAAAAAGCTTTGCATTTTTGAATGTTGGTCATTACATAGGCTGATGTTTCAAACCTTTCCTTGCATGCATAGCGCTCTAAACATCATGGGAACTCTGTGGGATAAGATCAGGAATTGGGACGTATATAAGAAAGTTTTAACATTCTCTCTGTAAAGCTCAGATTTTTTTTTTAATGATTCTGTTGTTTAGGTTTGAAAAACCCACTTTGTTTATTAAATGCTAAAGAATCTGGAATGCATGTGTTTCTTCAGCTTTGTCATCACAGCAAAAACCATGTTTCTTTACAGGCTAAAGAGAAGTACCAGGAGGGAAGTGGAGGAGTAACTGAAAGGATTAGAGTACTTTCTGAGGTAAAACATATCTTCACATTGTTTCTTTTGCTTAAAAAATATTCAGAGAGTTGTCATTCGAGGTTTGCAGCTTACGAAGTGAGTTCTTTCTGATACATTTTTGGTTTAAAGCTCGATCTATTTTTAGTGGAAGCAAACTAGCTCAGTCCCTAAATTTTAAACCAATGCTGCCATTGATTTTTAACTTGTTAATTTGGGCAAACTATTCTGAGCTTTCTTTATTTTGCCAGATAGTAAAACAGGGGAAATATTCTGTATTTTATAACCTGTCTCCTAGAATTATTGAGGATTAATCAAGTCATGTCCATAAAGTCTTTGGAAGAAGAAAAAAATAACTCTTATTTTTAGTAAAAATGGACAATAGCAATTTAAAGTTTTCATCTTGCAAGCATTTAAATGCAATATTTGACTAAAAAGTAGCTTTTCAGTACCAATCAAATTATATTAACACCTGAAACTGTATTTTCTCTTTTTTTTTTAATCAGTGGTCTGACAAATTTAAAGAAAAAATCCCCAGATTCCTAATTGTCTCAACACATTGAGTATTTCATAGTTTTCATTTAAATTTACTGTCTGACTTCAAAATATTTCCACTCTTTGTCCAATTCAGATTTTTTAAACAATTCTATTGTTTGAAAATAACTGAAGTGTCTGTAATAGTCACATAAAGTAGATCACATCTTAGGAATATGATAGAAATTGTAAAACAGAGTTGAGATTTTAAGTAACCACAGCCTTTAACAAGGGGTTTCTAGCAAAAAATCATTAGTGCACGGCATCTGCAGAATTAGAACTTCTTTCTGTTTGACTCTCAAGGAAGTTGACTTCAGATTTGTAATATTTTTGTGCTTTGAAAAATATTAGCTGATTATTAAAGAAAAGTATGCTATTGGTAGCCTTCAAACTATGTAGATGCAGTGATGTCTATCTGAGCTAAGCTAGACACATTAGATATCACTACTGATCTGCTTTCAAGCAGGCAACCAAATTTCATCCCACTTGGCAATACCAGTACCATTGTAGCTATGCAATGAAAATGTAGCGATATTTCATTTTCTTAATGAAAAGGCTTACTGAAACCTTAATGAAAGGCCATTTTTATATTGAAGGCAAAAATAGTAGGTTGTTACCTAGAGTCTACTTTTGAATCACCTAGCTGCTTTTACTTTGTCATCTACAAAGGCAAACTGGTTGATAGTCTGTGCTGAAATGTAATTTTATTCCTCATACATGGATTTTACCTACCTATTGCCAGTGCCAGCAGGCTTGGCTACTGCATCATCTTTTGCTGCAGAGCTGTTTCTCAGATTTCTGCTGTCACCTGCCAAGAACTACTACTTTTAGAAGAGCATTTCTTGTGGTCATTTGGTGAATCATGGTCTGTGGGGATTACAGATCTTATTGTTCATCTATCATGCTGCAGCACTTGGATTCTCAGTAACACCATGTTGCTTGATCAACTTGTTGCTTTCTGCTGTAATATTTACAACTTTTTTTTTAAAGGCTAATTAAAATTTTAATAATGTTGAAAAAAATGTTCCTCTGTATACAACAATTAAGATAGATTGGTTCTTTTTTTTTAACTGACACATGCAGGAGAGAGTTTTTTTATTTTCTCTTTTAACTTTTCATTCAACTTTTTTAATTAAGAAAAAAATCTCTAACTTAAGATTACAGAAGTATTAGAGAAAGTAAAGCAGGAAACGGAAGAGAAAGGAAGCAGTATGACTGATGGTGGTAAGTATGCTTCCATCTCAAACCTCTTTTCTCGGTGACAGATACATAGTTGGTCTTCTATTAAAAAAAAAAACCTACATACTACTGTAACCAGAATGAGTGACTAGTCTGAAATACTGATATTAAAATTTTGAAAGGTGTCTAAGAAAACTTAGGCATCTAGCCCTCCTTGAAAAGGTTACACAAGTCTATAGAAGGTAAAAGCCCTTTTACACTCAAATCATTACTGGCAGCAGCTGTTGGATTCTCTGACTAAAGCTGGCTGGAATCAGTGAGAAAATTCATTTTTGTTCTTTGATGTTTGGATTTTTTAATATTTAAAGCTATGTATCTATGTTAATTAGTATGCCTCAATCTGGGAATTTGGTGGTCTGTGATTTTTCTTGATAAATACATTCTGTTGCAAACATATAGCAGATATGAATGTAAAAATAAATGGATGCATGCTCTGGTAGTGCTAGATATGCAAGCTGAATCCATATTTAACTGTAACCCCCTACAGCTAATCTACTTAAGTAAATACAAGTGTTACTGTATAAGGAAATTTTGTGCACCATTGCTTCACTGTGGAAGAGTTACTCAGCTGCCTCTCAACACCTTAAAAGCATTATGGCATAGCCAAGGATCAGGATAAATTCCACAGCCCAGAATTAGAAGGAGTTGTAAGATAAAGCAGCAGCATCTATATGGTGATAGTGAGAAGTGAGGGGACAGAAGTAACATATGGAGCACAAAACATTTTAATAGCTTTTCTCAGGTAAAACGACCTTCTACTGAAGGTGTCTTCAGTTCTCTACCAAACTCCAAGTCAGCTGTGAGGATGAGGCTTTCAGCTGAGCAAGACACATCATTGACAAGCCTATCTTAATGTTTATGCACATCTTTTTAAAGATCTTAGTTGTCAAGAAGACAGCAAAATTGTCATCGCCATTTCTACCTTTTAAATTGTCTTGCATGTTAAAAATGATGTATCAGTACAATCAGGTCTTTAGAGTAGAACACCCTTTTGTTCATTCAACTCTTCAATTTTAAGGAGTGAATTATAGAAAATAATGCTTTTGTGCTAAGACAGCTGACACAAAGTTGCACTATTTATCTTTTCTTGGACAGCTCCTCTGGTGAAGATTAAACAGGCCTTAACAAAACTGAAGCAAGAAACCATTCAGATGGACATTCAAATTGGTGTAATGGAGCACACATTACTCCAGTCAAAGCTGAAAGAGAAATCCAATATGACTAGAGATATGCATGCGACAATGATTCCAGAACCCACAGTAGGTGCCTATTAAAATTGTTTGGAGCTCAATTGGTTTGCCCAAAATACAATTTTCTACGGTTTGCTTTTTGGTGATTTTGGTGGTTATCCTTTTGTGTGGGGAGAGAGGGGCACTCTTTTTTTTTCTCTCTTTTTTTTCTCTTTTTAATAAAATGTTTGTCACACGTTTTTTAAAAGTAACATTATCAACACTTTGGACTCAACATAGAGTCATGTTTAGTTTTGTGCTGTAAAGATTTACTGCAGATCCCTTCCAAATATAATTAATTCTTAGTAACGCACGTGTCTCTCTGCTTCCTTGGAGAATGTTATGTAGTGTGAATATCTATAGAATGTTACTGACAGCCTGTAATCTTGATATTCTACAGTGCTGAAAGAAAAATGCTTGTAAGGGATTTGAAAAGAATTAAAATGCCTGTTCTTGCCATTTACTTACACTTAGTAGAAAGTATTTAATTATTGACATTGGAGTGAAGATTAGTGTGAAGTAGCGTCTACTGCATCTGACATTCACATGAAGCGTGGATTCTGTTCCCAGCCCTGCACGACTTTGGTCTGCTCATGGAGTCGCTTTGTTCCTTAGCTCTGTGGTGGGTGGATATGTAGTATTTCATTCAAGAGCTGCTCAGGTGATATTTCTCTGAAATTCTGAGTATTTGTAATTATTTGCAATTAGAACAAATCAGGATGGTTTCTGCATAGGTGACTAGTTGGATATATGTTCCCAGGTTGCTTTGAATCGAATGAGCCAAGATTCATTTTTACTAGATTTATAGTAAAGATTTGAATTTATTCTGTGACCCTGATTTTAGGATAATGTAAGCAACTTTATTATTCTGTTTCTGTAAATTCAGTGATATAACCCTGAATAACAGAACTCTAAAGCAGGATTTAGTCAACAGGGAAGGCGGGAGGGAGGGCAGCAGCAACAGGCTAACATTTGCAATACACAACTTTGTGAATGGACAACCACCCTACTCTTATCTTTTCTGGGGGCAGAGGATGGAGGGATCCTCTAAGCAGACTGATAAGGATTGTTTTTGTAGACTAAAATTATTGTTGACTTTCTAATTTTCTTCTATGTATCATCACTGTTTTTCATAATCACTTTTTTTTAACATTTATTAACATTGACTGAAATGCTACTTTCGTTTACAGTATGTAGCAGAACTCCATGGGCATCATTTGGATTGTTTTTTATTACTGTTCTTGTGTCAGAGCATCCCATTTTGATCTCTGTTAAGGAAAAATGTTGCCAAATCTGGTTGTGTAATATGGAATGGGAAGAAAAATGTACGAGGAAGGGGTTTGAAAAGTACTGGCAACAGTGAATTTCCTTTGTCTTAGCAAATGTGTAGGTAGGGAGTGATTCTAGAGGTTATAAGTAATGAAGGCATGTGGAGCAAAGAGAGAACCGTATTATAGTACTTGTGCATCCTTCCAATTTCCATTGTTCATAAGACAGAAACAAAGTCAGTACAATTCCAGTCTTGTTAAATTCCTCTCCTAAGTTCTATAGGTAATTCCATTCATTTGACATCCAGTTCTCTCACTTAAAGGAAATCTATCAGGTGAGCAGTATTTTGCAGAAACACTGGATCTGTGTTGTGCCTGAAAGTCAAGACACTTGACACAGGCAATATCCTAAGCCATTTTCTTAACTTTTTTGTGCTTCAGTAGTTCATTTGGCAAAAACAAAAAGCCCTAAAGCCATCAAATGTTAATAAGTAAAAAGTAAATGCCAAATATTATAATTTACCTGTGCAAGCAACTGTTGAAAATCTCTATGAATCACACTGGAAATCGGTTTTCAACTTCTCTTGCTGCCTACCTATATCCTCCCACATTCAGCTTAAATTAGAAAAGTTATTATTCATGTTCCCTTTGTTAGGTGATGTTGCTACTGAATATTTACTTTAACAGTGTTTTTGCTTCAGCTTAAGATAATGCAATCCCCTTCTGCATCGCCTGCAAAGCATACTGATGTTTTTGGGTTGCAAACGTTGTGCTGTTTAAATGCTGTTTATGTAAATACTTTCCCCAGTAACTCCTCCTTCATGCTAATACAACAAACAAAATCAATAAAAGAAACCCTTCCCTTATGTGAATTGAGCCTCTTCCAGTGTTAGAAGTGAATCTATTGAGGGATGAATCAGACAAGCAGGGCCAGAAAAAACATAATGTGGTAGAAAAATCTCCAGAAGAAAAACTAGCTTCCTTTATGCCAAAGTAATTCTAAAATAATGTGCTAATTGTGTGCAATTAATCTACACTATTTTTCTCGGTACTGTCTGAAACTGCATTAATCTGAGCAGGACATTTCTGTTGTTGTCTCAGGAGTCATACGTGACCCTTAATTGTCGTCTGGCAGAGAATGGCATTTGCCCATTTAGAGAGAAAAATCACTTGACCTTGCTTTGAAAGCACTTGACTGATCCAGCAAGTAGCCACACCAGCTTCCTTAAAAGCATGAGAGCTATGGGCTCTATCATAGGCAGCCTGAAAGGCTGTTCTCAAAAAGCAGCTGTGTGTGTAATCACTCCACTGCTGGATCAATGCAGGAAGCAGAAATCACATTAATACTAAATCACTTGATTCACATTATTTCATACATTGCTCATATCTAATGCAATGTCAGAACTGGAGACCAACTAAATGAAGGTGTCCTTAAGATAGAAGGATACATGTGAAGCTCTGTTGTGCCATAAAAGTGTCTTTCTTCATCTGAAGAATTTGAGGGGGCAGAAGCACTACTCAGAAGAGTTAATTCTTACGTAGAGCTCTCTCCATCCATGGTCCTTTATTGCCTGCATTCCTCTAAATACACCAGCATGAAAGCACCACGTCACTGTTAGATGTCATCTAGAAGGCAGACAGAAGCTAGCTGCAGACAGATCTGTAAGTAGTGCAGATGGAGGAGGAACAGGAGTTTCATTTCCTGCATCTGGTCAGAGAAACCATGTTTTTTGTCCTTGCCACTAGGACTGCGGTAGTTCAGTCTTGCATGTGGCCCTAGCAAGAGCTGAAACTTGGCTCTCAGAGACGTGTGGCTGAGGAAGGCTCATCTGGAGCCAGCTCACATGCTCCTGCATGTACTCCCTAAAGCTCCAGAAGGAACATCAGCCACGTTTTACTTCTTAGGCTTTCTGTGGCTCTGAAATCCCTCTGAAGCTCTTAGAATGATCTGGTGTCTTACTCCTTGGCATGCACCATCTCCTGGGCTCTTCTCTTATCTCTAGGCTAGAACGCAATATATGCAAGTGCCCCTTTAGGAACTGGGATAAGCCTTAGTGCTTGTGGCCATATTAAAGGTGCTGTTTGCAGGCTGCTAGGGATGTTTGAAAGTGATGCCGTATTTATTAAAGAAGGAAGGTCATGCATTTGATATTCCAATCCCCTTATCTTCTAATGTCAGTGGACAGTATGAAGTGCTGAATAATATGTGCTGGGCTGGTAAAGGATGCAAAGTAAGGGCTGGATTTTTACCTCTTAATCTGATTCTCATGTAGAGAATGAAGCTTCTGTGGTGTTAATGATTTAATATTGATGTTGCAAGAGTGTAATAGAGGCTCTTCAACCACATGCTAAAAATTCAGTATTTCGGTAATGACAAAATTAGTCACTTGAACTTGCATCAGTGAGTGCTGTGCGGGAAGGTGAGTCAGAAGTTCACATGAATTTGAGAAACCACTGCCTGGTACAAACAACTCCTAGATCTGGTATCTCCACCTTTTTCTGCTGATAGCATTAGAAGACTTCCCCCCTTTTCCTGTATGAAATAGAGGAACTTCAGGGAAAATTCCTTCTTGAAAATGAAAACAAATATCTACCTACTATTAAACATTACCGCTTTTTTTGTTCTGGCATGTAGGTCTGCAGTATTCTATGACATATGAAAAAAGACGAAGTATATTACTAATTGTGAGTTACAGTAAGAGAAAATAAGTGATCTCTGTGTCACCTATAAAGAGGACTAGGCAAAATCAAGAGCCTGTATGTGAACATTTCCAGTTTCAGAGCTCTTTGAATTTTGCATCCAAATTTTGCAGCCTGGGCTTCTCTCCAGACTTGACAAATGTTAATTAAAAAGAAGAAATTAGCGTGATGCTGTTTCTTTTCATGCTGGTTCTCATCCCACTCCCTGAATGTCAGTGCTGCAGTGTGCCTCCACAGTGCAGCTGCACGTGCATGCGCACACGCAGTGCACGTTCTCCTGCCTGTCATTTTGGGAAAGTAGCAGTAGATTTTGACAGCAGAAAAACATGACTGTGAATACCCTGTCCCTGTTCCTGCAGCATCACTGCTTTCCACTGGCACGTTGATGTATTTACTTTTTTTCAAGTGGTTGAATGCTTTCTGACAATGGCTTGGAAAAAATAAAAATAAAAAAAATTTAAAAAAAAAAAATCCTGCCCTATGACATCAGTGCCTGTGAGCTTAGGTAAACAGAGGATAGGAGTGCCAGCTTTCCCAGGTGAATACTGTTCATAGGTGGGGAGTTTCCACAGTAGGCTTTGAGGTTGCAAAAGATATTTTCGAGTGCTACTTCCTCATTTCATGTATTTCTCCCTTCAGCAACCACCATTACCATGGTTATTTTCTAGATATGGGCTGGTACTTAACTCCAGAGCTTGGTGTTGCTGGAAATGTCTGACTTTTGGATGCTTAGTAACAGCCCTACCCTTCTGGAAACAATTGTTTCCAGGCACGGCTGACAGGAGCAGGGTTGATAGCTTTTCATTGAGAGCAAATAACAATGTGAGCAATGCTAATCTTTCACTTAGAAAACTGGCTACAGTTTTGCTCTGTTCTTTTTCATTCCTGGTCTTGAGAGTGGTTGTACCTCAGTACTCGGTCCCAGAAACAGCTGAGACATAGTAGTCACTTGTGTGTTAGCTGCCTGTTGTAAAAATTGACAAAGGTGAATATTTTGAGGTCAGAAGTGCAGAATGATTATTTTTAGCAATATTTCACTTATGACTCAGTAATTGTAGTTGTTCATTCAAAATATTTTCCTGCTTCTGTAGCTTTCAAAAGATGATAATACTTCAAACAATATCTTAGTGTTACTCAGTAGTAACGTGAAGAATTAAGCTGCAGATTGTAGGTATTCCCTGGATCAAAAATTTCCCATTCTTGCTTTAGCTTTTGGCCTGAAGTTTTTCATTCTGTCTTGGGAGGGGTCAGTCTGGTAAAGTTTTTGAGAGTTTTCTCTATCCTTCTGTCAGCATTGCTGGCCCTTGAGCATTTCACCTCCTTTCAAAGAATCCATTTGGGCAAGATAACAAGCCATTAGAAAGGACAGGACGATTGTGGAATTTTGCAGGAAACTAGTGCCAAAAATGGCTCAGAAGGTTCCAAGAGGTTTTACAGCATCTGTTGGTCATTGTTTCCTTTGTTATAGGAAGTGCACAAGTTCTCAGTGTGAAGGCAAGAGGGATTTCTGCCGAGTCTGACAAATGCTATCAAACAATGGTAAAAACAATGAAAACTCTGTGGTCTTAAGAGTGTCATTTACTAATTTTGCATTAGTTTGTGTAGCAGCCATTTCATTTCAGCTCTCTGTAGAATGCCCTTATTATGTGCTCTAGTAAAACATATTTGGTTTTTTTTGTCATATTCAGCTGTTTATTATTGGCAATAAAGAACAAAACCTATTGTTCTGAGAAGACTGTATGGCAGAAAGGTGTAGTAGGTTTGGAGAGTTTTATTGCAAGAAGTACTTCAGTACTCTGACATTTCTGTTTTAGTAAGAATGTACTTAACACTATATACAACTTTGTGACAACTTGATTGAAGAACAGGATTGCACCTAACTGTGTTAGAACAGATATACAAATGAATATACAATTGTAGGTATACAATTAAATTTTCTGTAGTTATGTACAGGATTGATATACAGGTAACAAATTAAACTAGTAGAATGAAAACAAAACAAAACAAAACAAAAAAAACTTCACTTGAAAAGCTCTGCTGTATTACCTTAGCTTAAATATAAAAGATATGCCTCCACTTAGTCACATTCCCTTTATTGCTTCTACTTAGTCCTTGAAGTCTTATCTCTATTAGGTGCACTGCTTTTTCTTCTAATGATCATGTTTCCCTTCAAGCACTTAACGCTGAAAATTCTGTATTTTGTAGTTAGAATGTCTCCTGCAGTCCTTTAGCGACTGCTTGTATAGGCAAGGGCCAAAAACACAACAGAGGTAAAACAAATTCTCATTAACCTCAAAGAGCCAAAGAGGGCAAGGCAGGACCAGATTCTGTCCTGTGCCTGTTGTCAACAAAGGATTGTGTACTTACATCACACTTCTCCAGTTTCACTGAAAATGCATGCTTTTAGTGTTTGTTCTACATTTAAAAGTTGTGCTGACATAGCAGTGTTACAGAGAGGAGTGGGTTTGAACTCTGTTTTGCACAGGTGTGCTTGCAAGTCTTTGCTAAGAATTGCTTCCAGTGTAACTCTCAAATTCTTCTGCTGTGTTGGCAGTTTGTCCCAAATTTTGACAGCCACAGCTTCCGTGGTTGCAAAGGAAAGTCTGACAGCACGGCCTGAATGTAACTGCAGTTAATCTGTCTGAGCTTCTGCTAACCTGGATGGAAAGTACCTGGTACATCTCTGTGTCACATGCAAGCGGCCACTGCTGGGAGGCGCATGCTGGCATCGTTTCCTGTGGGTGTCACGAGATGAGAAGCAGGAAGCTGGACCCACCTATCCCGTTGTATACCTTAGCTTCTCTACACAGTATTTGAGAAAACCCTACTGCTCTCACAGACTGCAGGACAAACCCAGTGTGATACTACAGCTCCAGACAGAAGGCAGGTGAACACCGTGGTGCTTGGCACCCATCTGCTAAAAGCAGCTAATCAAAGTTCAGTGTCTCATTGTCCATTGTAATAAGGGGAAGGAGGAAGTGGTGCTAGGGCCAGGTAGTAGTTTCTGTGCCCAGAACGAATCAAACAAAATGGTGAAAATAAAAACCACACAAGCTGCTTACAAATTCAAGGCATCTGGTAGGCTTGATCTCTTGAATTGATCTTGGAGACAGGCTACCCAATCTTCTGAGTCAGGATTACTTTTCCTATGTCACTTTTTTTTTAAAAAAAAAAAAAAAAAAAAAAAAAAACATCTTTACTGACTCTTTTTTAATCATCTTTATACCTAAAGCCCTCAGAACTCTGGATGGACCTACTTATTTCTTTGGAGGTTCCATTGCTGTGTTGTCACTTTTAAAACCCCTCATATTTGAACCACCTGTTTCTGTGGAGAAACTTCATTCTTACCTGCATCTTGAAGAGCTGTAGTGATAAACAGAGCTTCAAAGCAGGTTAACCTGACCTTTATAAGGATGAGGTTTGGCTAGGAGGAGGGAACGTTTTGTTTGTGAAAAAGCAACGTTCTGTCCCAGCGTGCGAGAAATGGGAGAAGATAAGGCCACATGATGAAGCCTTTAAAACAATGTAATATTTCCTTTAACCCTAGACTTTTGGACCTGCAGTAGTGGGGTCTCTCTGAACATCCAATTTTGCCATTCCTGATTTTATCAGAGTGACCCCAACCTAGAGCTTCAAGACCACAGCAATGAAGAGGACCCACAGCACACAGAATAGCCTACTTGCTGTGCACCAACAGACTAGGTCTGCATCTGAAAAGAAGCATGGCATTTGTGTTTTAGTTACTCGCAATTCAAAATGCTAGTGTATAAGAATATGACTTATGAGGGACCTTCTGACAAGCAGAAGATGGAACTTTGCTATGACAGCAAAAATGCAACAATCGTTAAGGTGTATCAAGTAATTTTACAGCACTCTGTTTCGTATTTCATCCCAGAGAATGATGATACTTCCTTTTCACTGTCCTAAGTGTGCTAGCTCCAAAAGTGTCCTTTCTTGTACTTCTGTGATTGAGTATGCTTTACTCCATGTAATAGTTGTTTACAACACACCAGTCTTCTACTGGTTGAAAACACATTTATTCCAGACAATGGTGCCAGTGCTTATCAGTTCTTATTGGCCATTTGAAAACAAAAGGCAGACAAGAAGGCTTCTGTTTCCAGTGGCTGGTCAGGATAGTACTGGAATTCACTTCTTGGTGCTTTTCACCCTGTGCTAGAGTACAGCTGTCAGCGCTCGGGGTCCTCGTTCATTCAGGACTGCCTTCCTGGAAGTAGTGTCCTGGTAGATTCCGTCTGGGGCTAATTCTGGCACTGGCCGCCCTCCCTTTCACAAACTGTGCAGTGATGATGTTCCAGGGAGGTATTCACAGTGAGTCATTAGAGCCTTACAAATGCAGTTAAAACAGACGAACTTGTCAAAATGAGTCATATCTTTCAAGTGGCGATTGCTATTTTGAGGGACTATTTTACATTACACTTACCAGGACACCCAGGAACCCGTGGTGTGTAAACTTCCCCGCTGATCTCCATTCCCACCGCGCAACCAGGCAGGGCAGCTGTATTACCCGTGTCACTGAGCGGCATCTTCCTCTTCCCCAGACTGTGTGACTGGGCATACACAGCACCGGGCTGGGAGGAAGTGGCTGTGGGAGTCTATGAAACATTGCCTCAGGCAAAGGATGCAAAGGATGTCATTGCTCTCAGTGGCCAGCCCTCAGAAGCAGACTGGACATCCGGTGCCTCTGCCTTGGAAGGAGCTGGAAATGGGACAGAGAAGGCAAAGGCACCTGAAACTGTGCCAAGCGTGTGGAGGGAAGGAAGGCAGGGTTAAGGACATGCCGGTCATATTTACTCCCATGGAGGATGGGCTTGGAGGACGGGAGGTGGTCAACACGAGGAACAACTGGACTCGCACACACAGAGAAAGCAATCTCAGAAAAGAAACGAAAAAGATGGAGCATGGGAAAAGTCAGCAGTAGCTGTATATGGCTGCTTTTGTGATCCAAAGGGGCAGAAGGGAGCTGGAATTGCGGAGGAGGAAGTCAGCAAGGAAGCAAAAGCACTGGAGCAAGTATATTTGCTATGAGATTAAAGAGCAAGAGGGAAGCACAGTTGGTAAGAAAAAAAGAACCATTTTCCTAAAGGAAGAAGGAAAAAGATGCAACAGGGATGGGGAGAAGAGATTGCTATGAAATTACAGTTTGTTACAGCATTAACGTAAGTTAACCAAGGTTGTACATTCCCCCCAGCATTCGTGTGTGCTCCCATCGCCACACACACCCCAAACAGTGCTTAGTTTACTACAACTACGTTCAGTGCCCCAAAGCCAAAAGAAGAAATCAAAGGAAATGATAAGAGAAAAAATTGGAGGACATGAAACAGATATACAAGTAAAGGAAATCAGAAACGGAAGGAGAAGAGGAGGGTGGAGGAGGAAGGCCAAGTCTGGTGAGATGAATATGCTGGAATAATGCTGTTTTTCAAATAGACCTCATTTGAGAGCAGCTCTTTCAGGTTTTGGTCTCTGAATGGCTGGAGCTGTTCCAGTTGTTATGCAGGGAGATATTACAGTATCTGCTGCAGCCACAAAGAAACAGTTAAGAGCAGTGTAAACTGTTGCAAGAGTACAAGCAAGAGTCTGCTTGTGACAGCTACAAACAGATAAAATTGTCCTTATTTGGCTACTAAAGGGGGAAAAATCACACTGTAACCCTTTTCAGGGCACTATTTGTCATCTTTTTTTTTCCTCGTTGGACATTAACTGCATTTATCTGCAGTTACTCAATAGATAAAGAGGAGTTTATTTCTCAGTGCTGTATGTTCAGCATTTTTACAGGAAATAGTGAAACTGGAAAAAAAAAAAAAAGCAAAAAGCTGCCTTACAGGTTTTGCAATTCACTGATGATAACTCCAGTGGAGTTTCTGTTGAATACTTTCATTTTTTCAGTCTGCAAGTTCATATTTGGTGTCAACTCATAATTACCACTTCAGGTATGCCAGGTTTAAAGGTAGTTATATTTAAATCAAATTTAGCTGGAGAAACATTCACCTGCTCCTTGAGGAGAGGCATAACCTATATTTAAAGTTGCTGTATGAAATTCAGGAAGTAACTCTGTCCTCATTTCCTTACTGTACCTCCTCCAAACTGAAGACTTGTAATGAGGAGCTGGTTGGTAATACTCCCATGGAACCGAGAGCAATTTGAACAACGCCCACGTGATGCATTTGAAACGCTTCTTTTGAAGCTATCGGTCACAGACTTGGAGCTAGGCTTCAGCTGGAGCCCTGCCCGCCTCCCTGGCACTATGCCCCAGAAGCACAGACCCAACCATACGCCTGCATGCCCTGGGCCTGGGCCAGGCTGCCCGGACTGCCCCGGGCTCCACGGCTGTGAGGCGGACACGCCAAGCTGGGGGTGGCAGCATTTCATCGTCAGCTGCCAGCACCGATTCTGCGGTCCTGGGAGTTCAGCTTTGCTGCTGGCTGCAGCAGATCGAACTGGAAGCTGTGGATAGATTCAGTTGCCTGGTTTGTTTCCTCAGCGGCACCTTTCTGCCACTGCCTACACGCACAGCTGGGGACGTGCAGTTTACAGGTCAGGCTGAAAACTAATCCTGTCGGACCCCCTCTGCCCTGCAAGGACGCAGTTGGCTCAGCAGCTCTTTGCAAAGAAAGAGAAAGCAAAAGGTAGGATGTTTGGGCTGGCAGACCGCAGTTACCTGCTTCATCTGGTGGTCCAGCTGCAGCCTGCACGGCCAGCCTGTGGCTGTCCATTAGCCACTAATGGCTCCTGCCAGTACTGAAGAGCTTCACCAAGCAGGCAGGTCCACAGCACATAGTATCTAAACTAAAAATAAAATATGCTGCTATTTATTTTAGTACTTGGTGCTTCTTACATTTGAATTTGCTTTTGAGAAGCCCTGTCAGAGAAATAATTAAATGATCCGACCTCACAAAAGCTTTTAATTTCAACGGGGAATAGATTCCCCCTGCTCCTATATATGAACTCTCTTGGCTATCATTTTGAAAAAAAAAAAAAAAAAAAAAACCTTCATGGTTAAATGAAATATTGGACAAGAGAATGGCAGAATGCCAGCCCTCTTTATTTAGTGGTATTATAATAATAATGATCTCATATGATATTCTTACCGTGTTTTATACTCATTTTGGCCTTTTCCCTTTTTCCGCAGAACATCTCCTTTGTCATTCATTGATTTTATTTTTGTAATAGCATTACCCTGAAACACAGGCTAGACTGAGGCTGATGCACATAACCACCCAAGAAGACAGAGCAATCACATTCACCCACGGTGCTGTTCAGTGTAATATCTGTCGTGTTCACTGAAAGCTGCACCTCCTCTCTCTCTCCGTTGTGGGCTCTAAAATAAGCAGAAACCGTGAGCTTGGGGAGTCTGAGCTAAAAGGGACAGGAGGCAGAGGAAGTGAGAAACTGAGAACTACCACACACGTTTACCTTCTTCCCTGCCATCCGTATCTGAGCAAGCATTAGGACACCAGGCTAAATCTCTCTTAGAATAGACCCAGTACAGCTGGTTTCATGCAGTGCCTGAATTTGGCTCTGGGAAGTGGTAAGAATTAAAACCTGAGTCTCACGTAATTTTTGTCATCGTCTGGAGCCTTAACAAAAACCAGACCGCCACTAATCGTCTTGAGTATTCACTGAGGAAACGTTCCTCAACCAGTTCCATTTCCCTGTTCAAGCAACTTTGCTCATGGTGCATAACACTATATATAAATAGCATACATGACATTAAAAGCACATAAAAATTGCTCTAAAATATGAAGCACTTGCTAATCTTGTGTGGACATTGTGCTAAAAGTGGTGTATCCATCAAAAGGAAACCAAAATCCATTTCATGCAAGCTCATCAAGAAAACATACACAATATGCAACCATTTCACAGCTGCCAAAAGAGATCAGTCTAATTTCTTTTTTTAGCTAGAAGGGGAAATCTAACCAGGCAAAGCTGTTGAGAGCCAAGAAGGCTATCAAAAAATAAATAAAGAAAAATGTAGAAACAATTCAGAATTTCATCCAAAGGCAGAAGAGTTTGTCAGAGCAGTGCATGCACTGGGCTAAGTGAAATAGCGTGGCTGCATGTGGGGCGTGGCAACTATGGGTTTGCTGGAGTGTTATTTGTAACCCTGGGAATTAGAGCTATAGAAAATATTTCAGGCACTTCTGTTTCTGGTATTCCTCTGTCCTTTTCTATCTTCCCTCCAGCTCTGTCCCTTTCTCAGCCCTCCCCCACACAACAACTGACTGCCAGCTGGCAATACTTTTCTTTGTCTCTCTGCAAAGACCACTAGCTCCAAGCATGTCTCAATGAATTTGAGGGTATCATCTGCTTGTGCGTACTGAGTAATCAACAACTTCCACAGGACAACCACGTTCACGTAGCTTCCGTTCTCTTAAAGGTATCTCAGAAATGGCATGAGTTGTTTAAATGTTTTAAATCAGCACTGAGCAAAGCCTTCCCACTTTTCTCCCCACCTGTCCCCAGCAAGCATGAGAAACCCCTTCAGCCATAAGAGAGGCCAGATACTGAAATCATGTGGAAAAAAAAAAGGATGTGGATGGTGGGCAGGGTGGCTGAGTGACTGACCAAGTCACCAATTCCCCCTCAGCAGCAGGGTCACCAAGCAGAGCGGGCCAGGCGCAGGCTCCTCGAGGGGCACCACGTCAGCTGCCAGGCAAAAGATGTGACTCAGGTACACCTAGGAATCGGCATTTTTCCTCTCCAGGAGAGTGCAGTTAATGGCTCTCTCCAGGAGGAAGTGACTTCATCCGGCTTTGGTTCCCAAGGCAAGTCGCCCCAACAGACACTGTGGAAATGTGCTCACATTTTCATGTTGTTTGCTGTCCAGTCACTCTTGAGGCCCACGTGGCATCCAGCCACTCAATTAACCTCTCGAGACCCCCGTCACTGCCTCTGAAAAGGGTGAAGTGTCCCTAGCTAGGTATTCCTCAGATAAAAGGAGTGGTATTATTATAATTACCACAGCGTCATTCTGCTGCGAATGGATTCCTTGTGCTCGGTTACCTACCGCAAATTTAATCTGTGGGCATAACAGGCTTCTCTCCGTGTTTTCACAGCCTGGCTCTTCAAAGTAAAGCCCTTTGTTCCCAGCTAGGAGGATAAATGGGTTTTAGCTTCATTTTCTCAGAGGGAAGCTTATGTGATTGCGCTGTCTGTCATCTGTCTACGCTGATAAGTTTTTAACTGCCACAGCCAATTATAATTATTTCCAAAGAAAAACATCGCCAGAGGCAGACATCTCCATGATAATTATATTTCTATGGATTTTGTGAAAGAAGGCAGCAGACTGGGTCTGGGATGGGGATGGGGAGGAGGAGGGAGAGGACAGAGCGCAACACCACGGTGTCCTGCGAAGGGAATCTGGGAGACCTCAGCTGTCCCCGCGCTGGCCGCGAGCAGCCAGCCTGCAGAGCCTGCGGGCACTGCAGCGTTGGGCGACGTGAGTGTCCCCCTGAACGTCCCACAGGGAGTGCCACCCGCTGGGCACACCTTCACAGGGGACGTCCTCTGTGTTGCGCAGGGAGAGCAGGCTCAGGCCGTCTTTGTGCTGGCTCCGATGGCAGGAAAAGATCTGGGTGTTCTGGAGCAGGCACCGGCACTATTTTTGCCCTCGAATTGTACTTGCAGGTGGCAGAAGTTGTATGGCAGATGGGGTGGGCTGGCCGGTGCCCCAGGGAGGACTGGTTTGCTCAATATGGATGGAATATAATCTGTGCTGTAACTAGCTGAACACGCTTAGTGATGGCATTGCTAATAAAATGTGGTGGGCAATGCGTGTTCTGTGCTCAGAGATGTGCTCATACACTCATGACAGCCACTAAGGCCAGGTTTGCATATTTAGGTGACAGAGCCGTGGTATTTGAAGATCCACAGAGCCTAATTCTCTCAGAAACCAGAAGGGACTATGACTTACACTGCATCGGAAGTCAGGTCTTTAAACAGCTTTAAAGCTGTCAACCTTCCTTCTCTAATACCTTAGAACAACTGACCCTCTCTCTGAGCAAATCCTGAGTGAAATGAGAGGTTTCTGGAACTGCCTTTGAGGACAGAGTAGAAAATTATAGTTTGGGCACAACATAACCATTCCCTGGAATCAAACACGTTGTTTCCCCATTACATAATTTTCTTGGATGTGTCACAATGCCTAGGGAGGAAGACCGTGTTCACCACTGAGATAACATAACATATAATTTGTATCAGCTCGCTGATAATCTGACCCACATCTCCGGGAGCCTCGTTTCAGCAGGGGGCAGCTGCAGATAACCCCGCAGACAGTTGCTCTGTTGCCATCAGTCCAACACAGGTGAAGCTGCTGGTCTGCAAAGGGAACCTCACGCGCCTTGGGCACGCAGTAAGAAGTACGGGTAAGAGCCAGGGAAGGCGGGGTGTGAAAGAAGCACTGTTTCCCTAAAATTGTTTTGAAATGGGTGAAAAATGACTGCATATCGAACAACTGTGAAAGGTTTACACTTATTCACAGCATTCCTTTATTTTTGACGAGGTGTGCAGCAACTGTTCCTCAAAGTTAATTCAGGCTTTGATCTTTTGTAATGCTTAGAAGCCCATTAATATTTATAAATGTTGCTTTAATCCCTTTTTTGCCCTTTTGCCCAGGCAGGATCTCTCATTAGAAAATTTTGTTGCCTTTTTTTTTTTTTTTTTTTTTTTGACAAGCTAGGGTAAGTTCATGGCTGAGTTTGTTCTAAAAATGTCATGTTCTGTAGAGCTGTGATGTATAGCTTTGGTAGCCTGACTCTGCCCCCAAGATGGTTCTGAGTTAGATCTTAGGCCTGGAGGAAAGGGTACGGAGCCTATTCTCAGCACTGCCACTGGCTGATTATGCAGCTTTAGTCAGTTCATTTAACCTCACCATGCTTTGGTTTCCAGATCAAAAAAAATAAAAGGGTAACATGCTCCTTTGTGACTGCTTTGGGGTGCTGGGAGAACAAAGTATCACCTATGATGTTGCTATTGTACTGATTTCCAGATGCAGATGGTTTCTGTGAGCGTTGTGACACAGGGCAGCACGTACGTCGAGCGAGCCCATGAACATGGAGGTCAGGCCGCTGAGGGAGACAGCTCTCACAGCCAGTTTGACAAATCTATCCACAGATGCCCTTTGCTTTAGGCATGCAGGCTTTTATGTCACTCTTCAGAATTTTCCTGCCAGCTAGGGCTGTCGCTGCCTCCTGTGCTCTGGTTTGTGTATGTGCTTCATGGCTGTAGCAGCTTCAGTTGCTGCACACAGATAATGGGTGATCAATGGCACTCCAAAGAGCTGTAAACCAGTATAAAATGGCAGATCAGTGCCTAGTAATGGCACTGAAATAGCTGTCTAATTTAAAGAGGAAAACTGTGCCTCGCAAGTCATAAATGAGGGACTCATGCAGTTTTCAAAATACATGAACTATTGCTGTAGGAGCACTTGGGCCCGCTTTGCAAGTCAGCGATGGGGCTGGCTTTCCACAGCTTTCGAGGTGTTCCTGTGGCAAACTGTTAGAGCATGCAGGGTTTGCTTTGCACACCTAGCTTGGAAAGGAGAGCAGAACTGCCGAACATTTCTCTCAGTAGGAATCCAGGGCCTTCGAACTGCCTTGCGCTGCATAGTCCAGTTTCCTGAAATTCACAGCACGGAGAGGCATCACTGACCTTTCTCAGCAGCAGCAAGCAGAGCACACCTAGCCAGACGGCACAGCTCCCTCCAGAGAACCAGGGAAACTGCATGCACAGAGTTATCTGGGGGGGATTTGTGAAACCCAGCTCAATAGTATGGGAGACAGCACCTGCCTCAAAGTAGCACCCGTCTCGCGCAGGACTCCTGGCTGCATGAGATTTCCAGCGAGCGCTGTTTTGCTTGGAGGCGAGCGTGGGCGCATTACGCGCTGCCTTAGCAACAGACGCGTGCTGCAGCTGCAGCCTTCTGCTCTCTGCAGCAGGAGGAGAGCATCCCCACAGCCTTCTGACAGGAGACATGCTGCGCGGCTCTCCACGGAGCTGTCACTGTCCCCAGCGCCTGCCCGCGGCTCGCAGCATCCTGGCACTCAGTCCAGGCACAGATGTGTGAGCTACAGCTCAAATAGACATGCCTGCCCCGCTAGCTTCCACTCGAGCCCGCTTCTTCTGGCCTCCAGAGAACATCATCTGAGTCAGTTTGGCAGGAGTGGGATCAGCTGCTTCACGCCATCCCCCTCCATCAGTTCTGGAGTCAGATGGCTCCCGCTGCTCAAGGCTTTTTACTGAAGTCGAGTGCCAGAGGGTGTCTGAGCGCTTTATGGGATTTCGGAAGAAAACAAACACAGTAGGCAGGGGACGGGTACCCAGTCATCGCTTCAGGAGGGCTGGGGGAACACTTCGAGAGAAACAGAAAGGGGAAGGGGGGATCTTCTCTCAGCAAGGGCAGGGGAGAAATTTTCCGAGTCAGCGCTGATGCTGGGGCTAGGGAGATGTTGTAATAGCGTGTGAGACTTTAACGGAAATCCAGTTTCTCACAGAATTTTTTTCTGCCCTGGCTCTCACTGATCCACCCCCTGTTGAGTTTTGGGACTTTAATAGATGTGTGTGTGTGTACATATACGCGCGTGTGCCCTCGACGGGCGCCCCTCCGCCCGCCGCCCCGGCCATTTCAGCCGCCCCCCTGCTTCGTGCAATGCACGCGGGGGCTGCGAGAGCAGCCCCGGCCGCTGGCGCTGACGGAAAGCAACGCGGGGGCGGCCGCCCCCACGCACCGCCCACATGGCTCTGCCCTTCCCCACAGAGGCGGGGAAGCGCCGCCGGCGGGGCGGCGGCCGTTGGCGACCGTTAGGGGCGCGCGGCGGTATCGCAACGGCCGCCCCCGCGCTCCGACAGCCAATCAGCGCCGGCAGAGCGCCCCCCCTCCGCGGAGGGGCGGCCAATGGGCGTCGGCAGAGGGTGTCCCCGCCCCGCGCTTGGCCCCGCCCCCCGGCGGCTGCGGCGGCCAGCAGCGGAGGAAGGCGCAGCTCCGCTCCGCTCCGCTCCCCGCCGCCATGAGGCTGCCGGCCGCCTGCCCGCTGCTGCTGCTGCTCGGCGCCCTGCGCCACGGTGAGTCCTGAGGGGCTGGGGGGGTTGAGCAGGGTAAGCGCTGCAGTTCATAATTGCGTGTTTATGTAATCCTTGTGGGGGTCTGGGGAGTAGTTTCTGCGCGTTCCCTTGCTGCGGTGTGGGTGCTGTTGGTTTTGTGAGGTGCGGGTTTAAAAGTGCAGCGAGGAGACCTGGAAATAAACCTTCCCCTGCAAAGTGCCCTTGTGCGGGATTCCCGGTTAATAAGTTAATAAGTTAATTATAAGCCTTGGTGTTCGGTTGTAACTCAGTGATCATATGAAGATATAACAGCACTGTTTCATAGGAGAAGGGTTTTAAAATTTGATCCAAGCCCGCTGCTTCGAAAAACCTGGGCTACCACGGTGACGCAACTCTCTTCTAAGATTTCCCTCCCCCGTGTTGAATTTAGCCACCAAACCCGTACCCCGTTTCCGACCCGCTCCAGGCGTGACTGTCAGCAGTTCCTCTAAGTCACAGGGGCTGCCCAGCGCTCCCAACTGTCAGTGGCGTGGTCTCGTCATGCAGCGACAGCTTTTGCTCACTTTCCGTCTTTATCAGGGAAATATGTCAAGCATTCTGAATCACCAGTAACACCCAGGGTTTTGGGAACGATCAGTGCTAGGATTATTGGGCAACTAAACCATCATTTTGTACAAGCGATGAAAAACAGAGGAAATAAAAGTCTTCATACTTTGCAGTCGAGCTAGTTTAATTGACTTCTTTCTACCAGTTCCTGGTGTGATTTTAGTACTGATGTTACTGATCATCGGTGTTCTCAGGAACTGGAGAATGGGTTTTTGTTTCAGATAAAATCTTTAGATCTTCCTTAAGTAGTGGTCAGTAGTACGCTTTTAGAACAGTGCTGCAGTGTTGGAAAAGAGGTTTAAACCAGCAGCAATAACATAACATACGATGATTTTTCATCACTCGCATTGAATACCATTCATGCGTTAAGCACCGTGGTTTACAATACGGGAAGTGAGTTCGTTGTTATAAATTCTCCGTTTTCAATCCCATTGTTTTATATACTCAAACGCTTAGTAAAAAGATTGTTTAAATATGTTATTTTGTGTGCACTTCCTTCGTTGGGGAGGAAGAGAAAAATAAGTGTTCTAAATCCGCAGGCATTTGGCTCCACCTTCAGAGATGAGGAGGAATAAGTGATAAGCTTTTTTTTTTTTTTTTAAAAAAAAAAAAAAAAAAAAAAAAACAAGCTGTGACGGATGCTGGTGTGGGGCTGATGGCCCTGTGCTTCTACTCATAGACAGCTGTGTGATCTGCAGGAGAAATCTGAACATCAGTGGTGCTGCTTGTGATCAATGTTAAGCAAGTGCTTTGCAGAAACCAAGCCTTAAGGCAGTATTTCTGTGTGTGGCATTTTAGGGGAAGTGTCCAAATGGCAACCCAAAGCTTTATTACTATTTTTTATTTACGACCGGTCATGGTATCTGTACGTTACATGCATGTGGGAGTGGCTAAGCCTGTATAATAGGCCTGTGATAGAATTATAATAATGCCTTTTTTCTTCTTTTGCTCCTCCTTTAGATCAGGATGCTTTCTTAAGATTTTGCGGGAGACTTTTTGTTTTCCCAAGTTGTATGTTATAATTCTTTTCTGTTTCTTTTTTTTCAATAAATAATTCTGAATGTATTATTTTCATTTTTTTTCTTTCTAGGTTCTGCCCAGCTGGTGTTTAGTACAGTAGATTTTGTTGAAAGAGATGCCTGTAATACTACTGTTGTTTTACCTTGCCACGTGACTAATCTAAAGGAGCACAATGACAGTAACATGTTTGTTTCGTGGAAAAAACAAGGAAGAGTACTTTTTTCTTTTAATGGAGCAGAACAGCGTATTTACAGGCATGAGACGGTTCCATCAGCTAACTTGCTGTCTCAGCAGGATTTATCTAAGGGCATTGCCTCTCTAAAACTTAAAAGTTCGGAAGCAGAAGATGGAAATTACAGTTGTGAAGTAACAGAATTAAACAGAGAAGGAGAAACAAAAGTTGATCTTAGAACCGTCACGGGTGAGTTGTCTGCTTGTCTTAGAACCTCTAGGGAGAGAAAAGCAAGATCTTACAGGAAGGAATAAAATAATGAATATGACAGTATTACTACTGGAAATTGAACGTGCCAGGAGTGCTGGGTCCAGGCCTTCTAACTTGAATGTTACTTTGTGTTGAGGGGTGTGCTTCTGTGGGAAAGATCTGAACACATTTTTTTATTCTGTGCCAATTGCTGAAGGCAGTTTGTCTGATAAGATCAAATCTGTTTTCACACCTTTTAGGTTAGGTAGTTGGTGTTATTTTCAGCACCTTCATGTTATTGTGTTACATACTGATGCATATTCTTAGTACCTTTGTACTACTGAGATGTATACAGGCATCACGGGGCAGCAGAGATGTTTTGTTTGACAAATTGTATCTTGCAATTTTTAGCTGTGCTGAAAAAATTACAGATGGAACTAATAGATATGTTGTATAAGAGCTCTGAAACTTGATCTAAATACTGTTTTTCAGTGAGGTTGAAAATGCTACTACTAGGTGATATCTTCTTGTGGTTGTGCAGCGTTAAATGTCATCCTTGGACAGATGATGTTAGTCTGAAGTAACGGGGACTAAGTGATGAATTTCATGTCTAGCAAAACATTTTACCCTATCTTGTCAGACACAGCTCATGTGCTGTACTGCCTTAGCTGTTGAATAATGGTTATGTGCTATACATGGGCAGTCTGTCTAGTATGCTGCGGAAGCAGCAGTTTCACTGAACATGTGTGTATTGTTTACCTGTTTGGCACAGGAGACTTGATTCTTGCTTCAGGAAAGTTTCTCAGTGCTGAACACGTTGCATATATGTTGCACGTGGAGTCTCACGGGTCTGCTGGAGAATTGTCCTAAGACATATTTTGCTATTGGTTTTTGCATTTATCATTAAGCTTTTTCTGAATACCAAGCAGATGTTACTTGTGTTCTGCTGCAAACATCTGGGTAATTCGCAGTCTAATTATAGAGTTAATTGTATCCACTGCAAAACAAATGCACTCCTGAAATATGCTGAGACTGGGGAGGTACGACCACTGAAAGAATGAGGATGCTACAGAATCATTCAGTTCTTAAAACACTGCAAGAACAGAGGACAAAGAATAGGCTTTTTTCCTCTGTTACTGCCTTCCCCTCACTCAGCCTTTTTGGGCTGCTTTTGTTATTTAGTGTTGAGCTGTAGAAGAGAAAGTAAAGCTTGAGGACCTGAGAACACCGTCCCATTTGTACATAAGCTGGGCCAGTGTTAAGGTTTATTGAAGAGTGGGTCTTCTGTTTAGAAGACTTTTTAAAAACCAAGGTTTTTGTCATTTTAAAAAAGGTCAGTAATCTTTTAATAAAACGTTGTGATGCAATTTTATTATTGTTTGGTGGGTTCTTTTTTGCATTTTTTATTCTTTCTGTTTGCTTAGAACTTTGAAAGAGTTGTAAAGGCCTACAAAGCAGGAAACTAATGTAAGTTTTCTAATTCTATTTTCTAGTTGGCAGTTGTGGTGAGGAAAAAGCCCCAACACCAGACAATGAATGTGGTTGGTAAAGAAATTATTGTTACAAGCTTGCATTAGGTTTGAGAGCATATGCTGAAAAATGCAAAATCTAGTCTTGTGCTTGAGGTTTTATCTGAAGGTAAAACAGTTGCTTGCTCTCGTTTTAAGAGCTTTGGCTTAATCTTTTGGTGTTTGTTCTTCAACGTTTTAGAGATACTCTTGAGAAGGAAGTATAGCAAAGGAGTTTTGAAAAATGTTGGTGAATAACAAAAATCTTGTTGTAGTCTTTGCTCTCATTTCTGAGTGGTGAACTCATGCTGCCACTCCTACTATGTTGCAATTGTTTTTAGAGGCTGTATTAGAAAAGCCACATATTCTCTATTTTTCCCTTGGTCAATGCATGCTTTCTCTTTAGAAAGCATGTAGTATAGTGAAGAAGATTTTCGTGCCTGTGCTCTTGTCTTTAGCCACACCTTTTCCTGATCAAGTATCTTCACAGGCAAGTGACCATAACAGTGTGTTGTTTTTGATGTGTGGATTTTATTTTTTCCTCTATGGAAAGTATCTGTTATTAATTTGGAGCTGTCTTGCTTATATTGGCTCTCAAATGAATGCTTTTAGCCAGGAGTTTATTTCTGTGAAGCATTGGATTAGGGGAAATGTATTAGCAAGAAAATGTGTTCAGCTGTTTCTTGTACTTGCACATAACCAACAATACTGCAAGCCTCTCCATACACAAAGTGCTTTCAGGCTCTGAGACTCAACCATAGTTGCTTGCTGAAATCTTAGCAGATGCGAGGCTTTGTGGCTTCTTCTTTGTGTGCAGAATACCTGGTAACACCACCTGGAAGTGCTGCAGAGGAAGTTATGCTACTTGTCAGTCTCTGTTTGCAGACGCTTTCGAGTCATCGGTACTTCCTTTACATCAAGCACTGTCACTGGGATTTGCCTGTCGGAGTTGGTTTATCCAAAGAATGGCAACTGTGCACTGCGAAAAGGGCTGAAAGCAAGGATTTTGTGTGGAGAAATGTTTCCTTACCATGAAAGAATGCTTTTCTTCCTCTTAGGAATTTGTGTTGCTTTACAAACGTGAATCTTCATTGATGGTCTTTAATAATAGAACAATTGAGCCAAAACAATCAAGAACAGTGGAAGTCTTTAATTTCCATTTTACTTAAACATGCTCCCTGTGGAATTCATGAATTTCAGACTGTCCTCAAGGTATTACTTGGCACTGGAAATTGTGAGGCATTGCTACTTAATTCCATGTTTTTGGAGTCACAGGTAGAGTTTTGAAATATGGCAAGTGCAAGGAGTATGCATCTAAATGAAGATCAGAAATTTCTTTGGAAGCAAGTATAATGTAAGAAAAGGCGACTGGATTCAGCTGTGTGAATCTAAATGATGTTATGAGCAGAGATACCAGAAACAACTCCATTTTCCAGTTCAGTGGAGAGGTTTTCAGAATTGCATGTTGGAAGGTGGCTTGCATGATCTTACAGCACGAGTGACTGAACAGCCTGAGGCATCCAAACTGCAAATGAAAAAAGCTTAAATGGATGATGGTGGGAAGACAAAGGAAAATGTGTGATTTCTAAAATTAACAAAGCAGTGTTTTTGTTGAACTTGGGCTAGCTCCTCAATTCCTTATCACACATCTGGATTTCTTTGGGAATTAAAGCCGTTGGGAGTAGAGTAGGACAGCTGGGGAAGCATCAAATCAGGCCTTTCAGATCTTGCCTAACTTCCCTGATTAGCCTAAATTCACCATTTTTCTGATCTAACATGCTGTTTGCAATTCCACAACTTGTGCTGCTAGACAGGAGCATAAACATAACCTCTACTGTACTGGAGATCAAGACCTGCGGTTTGGAAGTGTTACAGTAAGTAGAAATACCTGAAAACGACAGGTTGTCACACAAGATTGGAGTGAAAATTACATAGGTAGAAGTCATGGCTTTCCTAGAATTAAAAGGTATAATACGCTAGCTATTAAATGCTAAATGAACAATCTAGGGGATAGCCTAAAAGGAGCAATAAATGCTAGTAATCTCACGTTTTTCTTCCTATGATTTTTCTTTGTTTATTCTGTAGGGCGACAGTTTGACTTCATGGAAAGTGTTGTCATCTCAGTGTTGCTGTTCTTAATTGTTATTATTTATTGGGCTCAGTTAGGTGTTACCGGTAAGTATTGACTCTAATTCTTTGCAACTATTGACTTGTCCTAAAATTGCTTACATAAAAGTATCTGTGCAGGATGAAAGGCAGTACTTAAGTATGAAAGGATGTGTGGTAGAACTGATTCAGATAATACACAGCAGGGCAGTGTGTCTGCTTTATCTCGCAACTTAGCATTTGGTTTTCTCTGGAACTCTCTGCTGATCATCCACTATGTGTTATTTATGTTCATTTCTGGGATTGCTTTTGAAATGAATTTACACCATTAGAGATTTAACTTGGTTGCGGTTCTCAGAAAAGTTCCTAAGCTGTCTTACTTGCAGGCATTGTCAGTAAAAGCACACCAAGTTAAACTTTTGCCCTACGTAATTTTCAGTTTTGCTTTTCATTGGGTCTAATGCCCTTCCAAGGGCAGGTAACACATATTTTTGGCATTGAGCACAAGACCTGATCAGTAAGATCTGTGTTTTGGGGCTTTAGCATGCCACTTGTTGACAAAACATATGTAATGTGGATAGAGGCACTTTGTTGTGGGGTTCTAGCCCTAAGCACTGGGATCTAGGCCAGTCTGCTCTACTTTGCATGGAGGCCAGGGATTGCTTCCTGAGGTTAACATACTTAGCAGCTGTAAGATCATAGAAGAAGGTATGGCGGGTTGCCTAAAAGGCCCATGTTCAGAGCTAGTCTGCTGTATGGTAATGGTTCTGCTCTCAGTTTTGTTGCAAATTATGAGCTTTTTTGCGTGTGTGGAAGTTTTGCAGGGTATAATTGATAACATCTACTGTCCTTGATTAAAACCAAGAAGCATTTCTTCACTGTTGGTTCACACCATGGCATTAGTGGGTGATGAAAAGCAAAAACATTTTTCATTTTGGCCACAAAATCAAATTCAGACAAAGATCACGCTATCTTTTTCATGTAAAATTGTACATGAGTTTATTGGCTCTGGCTGAATTGTAATTTAACACTGGCATCAATAAGTTTGTTAAATGTTTTCAGAGATAATACATTCACCACTGTCAGGCATACTAAGGCATTCTTCATACAATGGTGTCCAACATGTATGCAGCGTAGAGAGTGCTTTGAGTCCTAGTCTTTCAGATAGTTCCCTGTGGTGCAATTTGTTATATCAATCTTTCAGATTTTTCAGCATTTTTACATTTTTGGACTTGACTCTAATCAGAATTTATTTAAGTCCATAAGAAATGGAAGGAAATCTCACTCAGAGTGATTTATAGTAATCACATATGTATTTAGTCATCTATGAATATAACTTGCTTTCTTAACCTTTTCATGAATCGTGAAAGGTTCACCAGTGGTCAGAGGTTGAAAGCTAATACATACATTTTTTATGATTTTATTTCCATAGTGTTAGATTCCTGATTTTTTTGTTATTATTTATAGTGGTTTAAGGCTCTTTGGTTTGTTCTGAAATGTTCTGGAATTGCCATTGCCTTGCATTTGTACCAGAACTTGCATATTTTTAGTATTTTGATATGAAAATTAAAAAGTGCCTTGGGATATCCATGGATACATCCATGGAGAAGCACTATCATTTTACAGGAGTAAGTTGAGCCTGCTTGGATCTTATTGCATCTCTGTACGTTATTATGAGATCTATAACATCTCTGGGGAAAAGTAATCCTGCTACTTCTAACTCATTGAATGTGGATGTACTTAATTTTTTGTTCTGTAGTTTACACTATTTTAATATACTTGTGAATCCAGTGATGATAGGGTATACCTGTAGATTCATTTGTAGCAGATATATGTATTTTTAAATGGCTTAATTTTTCTGTGTGACACTTTGGAATATATACTGGGGCCGGGGGGTTGGTTGGTTTGGTTTTTCACTAGGATTAACTTTTAGGAATTGAGTATAGTGTAGATCTTGTTCTGTTAAGAAATGTGAATGTAGTTAAAGGTAGAGTTTTAATTACAAGAGAGAGCATTCTGTAACCCTTCCATAGATAAGGTACTATGAAAGATTTAGTCATGTATACCCTCCAAAGTATTTATCATATCCTGGTAATGTTGAGGGTTTTTGTGCTAATGTAAGCCTGTAAGCTGGATGTTATTTCTGCACATGCTCCTTGTCATTCCTTTTGAAGTTATTTACTGTATTTGTTCTCTGCTAGTGATTACCATCTTTGACGTATACCAAGATTGTTGGTATATGAATTTTCAAGCTTGGAGCGTTGCCTTTTTTTTGTCTTCGCTTTAGCAGTGCATAAGGCAGAAACAAAACAAACACGGATGTTTATTGTGATTATATATTTGTACTGTTCAGTCTTTTCCAAAACCCTTCAAGTGCTGCTGGTTTGAAACCCTCTTGTGGAATTAACTATTGCTGAGATAGCAGCTATTTTAACAGTGCAGTTTTACAGAAAATTAGTCTTGCCTTATGGCATCTAAACATCTGTAGATCATTCCTATCTACTTATTCTCAAAGCATTCCAGTGAGACAGGAGAAGCGCCCTGTTGCACATCTAACGCTGCACAGTATCACTAGGAAGAGGGTTTCTAAATTCATATCTGACATTCACCTTGGTAACAAAATTGCTATAGTATAATTCAAATGTCAGTAATGCATCTCCTTGAATTAACCTGTACTATGTCCCAAAATTATTTTGACAGCATTGAACCTGAATTGTATAGAAAGTGAAATTAAGAGTTTAACTAGAAGACCAACGGCAGCTTTCACTTAACTGAGTAAGCCATATTGACCATATCAAACAATGAAAGCAAATGAACTCTTGGTACTTAAAATTGTAAATCTTAGGAGTTTGTTTCTTTGTCTAGGGCAGTAGTCTTAGTTATAATATCTGTTTGTTTTTTGTAAGATAATCTGTGTGTCTGATCGGTTTCCTCTCTGTTTCTTTTGGTTTCATTTTTAAGCATTAAAATGTGAAACTGTACATAAGAATAAGACGTACGTTGCTGTAGGATGTGCCATCTTCACAGTTCTTGCTGTTACAGCTGTTGTTCTTTTTGTCCAAGGTAAGTGAAATAAAATTGCCTTCCTGGTTTAAGGGAATGAGAGTACAGGTTAATCCCTTTGATACTGTCATATGAAGTTAGTACCACCTATTAATTGCCACCTACTAATTTCAAAATGAATAAAACTATAGAGTAAAACAGACGTGGCACTGTGAATGTCACAGAATCATGGAATGGTTAGGGTGGAAGGGATGTCTGGAGGTCATCTAGTCTGACCCCCTGCTCAAGCAAGATCACCTACAGCACGTTGTACAGCATCATGTCCAGGTGGGTTTTGAATTTCCCCATAGAAGGAGACTCCAAAGCCTCTCTGGGCAACCTGTTCCAGTGCATGTCACGCTCACGGTAAAGAAGATCTTCTTAATATTCAGATGGAACTTCCTGTGTTAATGTTTGTGCTTGTTGTCGCTTGTTCTATCAGTGGGCATCACTAAAAAGAGTCTGGCCCCATCATCTTGACACCACCTCTTAGTATATTTATATACTTTGATAGGATCCTGTGTTGGTATGGGGGTATGGGTGATGTGGTCAGTCCCTGTTGTTTCGTCTCTGCCACTCCTTCACGGTCACTCTCTGCCCCTGCTCCCCATGGGGTCCCTGCCACAGGATGCCGTCCTTCCTGAACTGATCCTGCGGGGGCTGCCCACAGACAGCAGCTCTTCCAGAACTGCTCCCACACGGCTCCGTATCACGGGGTCCATCCCCCAGGAGAAAACTGCTCCAGCACAGGTCCCCCATGGGCGGCAGCTCTCCCCAGACCCCTGCTCCTGTGTGGGCTCCTCTCCATGGGCTGCAGCTCCGGCCCAGGGCCTGCTCCTGTGGGGGCTCTCCATGGGCCTTCTGCACTCACCGGGGGCTGCTGGACTGCTTCTCACTCGTCTGCTGCTTTTGTGCAGCAGTTCTTTCTATCCCTTGGCTCTGTTCTCCCAGAGGCCCAACCAGCATTGCTCACTGACTCAGCTCTGGCCAGCAGCGGGTACCTTTGGAGCTGGCTGGAGCTAGCTCTGATCTGACATGGAGAAGCTTCTGAACTCTTCCCATAGAGGCCACCTCTGCAGCCCCTCTGCTACCAAGACCTTACCATGTAAACCCAGTATAGATCTCCTCTCAGCCTTCTTTTCTCCAGGCTAAACAGGCCCAGCTCTCTCAGCCTTTCCTCATAAGAGAGATGTTTCAGTCCCCTAATGATCTTTGTAGCTCTCAGATAGTCATAGAGAGATACAGACTCCAAATTTGTTTTCTGTACTGCTGCCTTGCATGATCGCTAAAGGCTGGGGAAAGAATTCTGGTGTTTAACTTCAGTGGATTTTGTGGGACCCTGAAAAGTTGATGATGCTCATGTTTTACTTTTACTGCTTTGTGCTTTCTTCCAACCAAAGATTTCTGTTTTACTAATTTCCATGCAACTGTTTGCAGGTGGCAATATTACTATCAGTAAAGTTGGTCTTGGTTTTGTTGTACTGCCTGCTGTGCTATTGATGGTGCTTCAATACTACATATTTAAAATTGGTGAGTACTTATTGATTAGCCAGCTCAAGAACGTAGTGTTAGAAAAACTTAGGACCTCCTCCCCCAACTTACATAATCTACATTACTTTTTTTTTAATAAATACATTTTATAATAGCATGCTGGCTTCCTGACCTTCCTAGTTTCTCAAAGCAAATTAACCTTTGTCTGAGTTGCTTCAGGGAAGATGTACAAATTGAGAAAAGAGTTTTAGGGTAGGACATTTGAATGATTCCTGCTCTTCCTTCCTTGGTCTTGAGACTGGGATGAATGTCTAACTGTCAGATTGTATGTTTTATTTCTTCTGCTTAAGGTTTATTTATAATTTTTTGCTATGCACGCACAAAATAGTTCCCTGAGTGACTTGCATAGTTTTTATTATAATGCTGGCTGAGTTTGGAATTTAGGATAACCTGAATGTTCCTTGTGTGAATGATCTACCTTTCATATCTCTGTAGCTGATACTTCAAAATTACAATTTTCTTTTTTTCTCTTTTCCAGTTCTCGCTGATGTAACACGTAAAGGATATGTTCTGATAGGTCTTCAGTTTTTTGGTTTTATAATTGCTCTTGTTGGTTTTGCACTGTGCATCTCAGGTAAGCAACATATCTTCTGTGAAAGTGTCTTTTTACCTTCTAACACAAAAACACTGTGAAAATAGCTTTACATTAAGTGTTAGTGAGTAACTCATGTAAATGGGACTACTGTGTTAGTGAGAAAGAAGAACAGCCCAAAGGCACTGTTATATCAGTTTTATACGCGTGACTGTATCCATCATGGCTGCATTCTATGAGCTGTTGCTTTAAAAATTAACTTCTAAAATTGTTTTCATTTTCGCAACAGTTGGTTGCACCCTGTAGAGTCACCTCAAACAAACACTGACCTTTATTACTGGTATTCTTAGGGAGGCCTGAAGTATATAGAAACAAAATAAATCCCAAATAGAGCTGTAATTGTTTTTTAGTGTTCAATGAATAAATCAGAAATTCCTTGTTAATCTCAGCTTGTATGCAAGTGATAACTGAATTGCTGGGAGTTGGATGTTATTGAAACAGCCTAAGAAGGCGAATCTGGATGTAGTAACAGAGAAAAAGGTGAACTTAGGAGTAGCCATCCTTAGCAGTGTTGCATACGTATGTAGCATACATATTGGGGTTCATCTAAGCATTTGGACATCCGATTTATTGTTTCTTAAAGACATTTTCATTTTATTAATTTATTTGATTTGGGATTTAAGGAAGTGTTTCTCCTTGCGATGGTTTCTGAAGGTTTCACTCTGCTTTGAGTGAAATAATGGACCTTTCAGTGGAGCCCTCATTTAAGTATTTGTAAGGGGCACGTAAGCATTGTCACGTAGTATGTAATGGTGAAATATGCAAGTTTTCTGGTAAAGTGTCATCTTCCAACATGATCCAAAATGGAGGATGTTTTTATTACATTCTCAAATAGAAAATCACCCTTTCTTTTCAGGGAGACTTTTTTTTATTTTTTTTTATTTTTTTTACAGCTCATAGAAGGTAGATGTTAGCTCTGTCCCTGGAATTTTAGCTCAGGGACCCTTAAGTATCAGTAGCTCATCCTAGGGGTCAGTTCACAGGGAGTTGCAATGACTTCAAGGCCCTGGAAAAATGGATGGTTAACAAGGATCAGAGAACAAGGGAGTTTCTGGAATGGACTCCAGGTAGCTTGTAATAGCCAATTTCTGCTCTGTAAACATTCCTGTTATTTGTAGTGGACTTGAATCAGAGCCATCTCCTTATATTCGTCTCCCTTGTACCGGGGAAAAATGGAAGGGGGAGTGTGTGGAAATGTAGACTTTTTTTTTTTTTTTTTTACCATGTTCTATTAATAACACTATTGTATTTTGTAATCTAATGCTATTGTTGGAAAAAAAAATGGGATCAAAGATATAAGTTAAATATAAAACGTAAATAATGTCATTAATCACAGTGAATGTCAGTAGAATACTACAGCTGAAATGTTACCAGGATAAATTAATAAATGCCTTAGTATCATTAAAGAACACAGACCAAAAAAAAGGAAAGATGCAAAAGTAGCTTTGGGAGAGGCTCGAAATAAATTAATCACTTCTGGCTTTATCAGGCTTATTTATTTTAGTATTTATATCTGAAAAGTTTGTGCTTTTACTTGTGTCATATGTTACAATATCTTGTTTCTTAACAGCCTGTCCTCCAGAACTTCTGTCTGTTGTAATTGCCGGCTTAGCTGTTATGGCTGTTGAGGATCTGCTTGCTCTGTTTTATGTGTATACTAGTTGTAAGTATCTAATATTCTGCACTGATTTTATTTATTTATTTTAGATTTCACAATTACATAGTTAAAAACTAATTACTGAGAAATTGTATATATTGACATTTTTAATAGACTGGAGAATCTGTAGTAAAAAAAAAAAAAAAAAGAAGTTTTAGCTTATAATAACAGACCTGGGTTTCCCAAGTAAAAGTGTTTCAGCTGTAAGATAAATATTGTTGTTTTAAGATCTGAGTTTACACAGTTGCCAAGCTGAAGGTTAGGACTAAAAGAGCAAACAAATTTCAAGGACTCTGTGGAGTGAGTTATAGGACGGTGTAGACAACAGCGTGTAGTAGATATGCTCAGAATATGAATTTGAAGAAGCAAAATCTGCCTAATGATCTCCATGGGTTAGATGAAGGCTAAAATAAGAGCAATTTGAATGAGGACCTCTTGTTTTAATCAGTCCTGTTTTTTCTTATACTTAATTTTAAAGCCAGGAGCTAAGGATAGCGATGCTTTGTTTCAGAAACTGGTCTGTTCACCAGATCTCAAAATTACTTAAAGGTGTAAAATCTGGTCAGGCCTTCTAGGTCAGCAAAAAGCACATCAACGCTGTGGGATGGAATGAGGTGCAGATGTCTCTAAGCTGTCACACCACAGCATAACACTATGTGGACTTTATAACTTGTGTGTAAGAGAGCAGGGTAGCTTTATTTACTTCAACCTGTGCATGAAGGCTCTTCAAACAGCTTGTTAATTTGGATGTGGAACCATACAATTGAAGATATATTGCTTACAGACTTGAGCTGACTTGAGTCAGCTCAGTCCATAGTCTGCACTGAAGTATACAGTATTTCCATTTCAATATGTGCACACCATGTGTGGGGATGGTCAGAAATAACAGACCCCGAGACAGGCAGGAATCCCATTAAAGAGGAAAATAAGGCAGAAGGCCCAGTATCTGAGATTACAAATCAAAATGTGACACAGGTGAAGTGGGACTTTTAACAATAAAATATTTTTGTTGATGTCAGGCTACTTACAAAGCTTGTACAAAACAAGCACAAAGAATAGCTTGTAATGTAACTTATTTTTAGAGCTGAATGTCTTGAGAGGGATATTTTGGATCAAACATATTTAGTTCCTAAACAGGAGTGCTTAGAGGCTTTTAGAATTTGGAGATCATATTCAGCAAGTTTGGTTAGAGGAAGCTGCAATTTTATGTGTTGCTACTATTTTCCAAATTTTATCAGTAGATGTTTTTATTTGGCTGATCATTTGTTCATTCTTGCTTTTTTGGTAATTGTTTTTAGGTTCCAGAATGAAAGATCATCAAACTCCAAGGGTAAGCTTAAAATTAATAAATTTGGGGTGACTAGATGGCTCAGGGGATTGTAGTGAGATACTGAGCCTTTCTTCACTAGTTCGAATTCAGACCAGGTTGGTAGCAAGCAAAAGTTATGGCTGTGTAACAGATGTCTAATGTTGAGTGAGTTGGTGGTCTTCATTGTCCCTATTGAGTGCGTCTATAGTACTGTAATTGCCACCCTTACCAAGTGTTGTGCTCAAATAGAGTTTTTAAAGGGCTGTCACAAAAAGGTGGTGGATGTGAACGGAAGTTTGGTGTCTTTAAGTGCACTCTTAGCCATTAATTTATAAAGACCATTGGTTAATGTTTTTTCATTAAGGTGAGTGCAGAATACTGTTTTTGTTTGTTTTTTATATAGGTGGCTTATAACAAAGACTTAGGGTTGGGTTGATTTCTCTGTGGCCTTCTGAACCAGAACCCTTTAACGTTTTCTGGAATTCCCAGCTATGCAAATACTGTAGCTTGATCTTTTCCTATTTTCTTACCTTCCTGTAATGTCGTTTAATTTGTTGAGACCATCTGAAAGCAGAGTGTCTGTCTTTGAGGCACACAGAAGAAATGGAAAAGCACTTTATTTCTTTAAGAAGCTTTTCCATGCATTTTTTCTTAATTCCAGAGTAGTTATTCCCAAAACCGAGTTTTTCATAGACTTAAGCAGTTCTTTCTGGTGCTCCAATGCGAACTGCCTGATTTCTGGAATTTTGCAGAAGCAAGTAAGAAGGCACACATGTAAAATATCAGTAGAACTGTGTTGTAGCAGAGGAGCACAGCAAATACTAAGTCATCCCCTCTTCATGAATGCTAATCATCAATCATTTGAGACACATTCCTAGGTCTCCTTTTCAGATTTCAGCCTCTGACCTAGCTGTTGGAAAAGGCCGGTTTCTAACAGAGGGGTTTGACAACAGAATTTTTTCTTCTTTGCTTTTTATCCATTTCCAATGTAAGGAATAGTATTTCAGAGGTTTGATTCCTTACTTTGGGAAGGCACATAAGTACATGGAGCTTGAAGAAAAAAAAGTCAGTTCACAAAGCTCACTATTAATGACTTGAGAAGTATGTTACAGTTATACTTTGCTCAAAATGCAATCCTGCCTGTATGCTCATGTTTTCTTGTAGAATGGAAGCAAAAAGGGCAACAGGAGGTGTTTCTTTTCTTAGTTTTTCTCTGTAAATGAGCTTAGATATACAAACCAACATGTTAAATAACATCCTTTGTGGAACTCCTTTCTCTTTATAAGCAATTCTCCTCACGAGGTGGTTTTCACACTGCAGCAAGGATTTGACAGATAAAATGGCCATAATTTTTTATGTATTTGAGAACTTCATGTTACCCAGAATTGGAGACAGGAATAAAATCTAAAGAATTTTACAGAATTTAGGTTGTTAGAAAGCTCAGCCACTAAAAACATGTTTCTTGCAGTTAGTGGAGTGTCTGAGGGACTTGGATGACAGTAAATCTGTGCATGTGAATTTACGGAAGTCACAGATAAGCCTTGGTGGAAAATCGAGTGTGTTCATATGTTGCTTGTTTCCATCAAGGGCTGTTCAGCATATATTGCTGTACTTTGAGGCATTAAACAGATGTGAAATCATTTTGAAAATAGTTTTATTCTGTGTAAACTAAAGACTAAGGAGTACTTCCTGTCGATGGAGGGCTTCATTTTGACAGTGGGGCATACTTACAAAATGATGCTTGGTGCCTTCTTGAGGCTGAGGGGGAAAAGGTGCGTATTTTGAAATCTACCGCTCTTAATCAAATACTAACTTGTGTGTGTTGTTTCTGCTGGTTGTCTACCAGACTAAATGCACAACTGTAGTGTATTTCCTTCTGAGAAGATTACACCTGACTGCGCTTGACTAATTTTTTTTAGTCATGCTGTTTTATTCCTAACCATTGATCAATTTAGAGAAAATAATCTCCCAGGTTCTAGAAGTTAAAAGCAGTATCTGCATACCTTTTGCTGCCACCTAGAGGTATTTCATCTGAGGAAAAAAAATACAGAGGGGAAGAACAATCTGGAGAGTGCAGTTATTGATTTTAATTTGGGGGGGAAGTTCTAGTCATTAATTTTATTAATGCTCAGCTTTCTCGATTTTTGTAGAATCACTACTTACTGTATATGTCAATTAGAGTAATTTAACTGTGGCGAGCCAGAAGTAAACACGAAGGCATTTTATACATATATATATTTTTAAATGTTTTGCAGAAAGCTGTAGAAGAACCACTAAATGGTAGGTGATATTCAAGACTTATTTTCTAATTAAGAGATTAATTATGGAAATAAGAAATAATAGTAGTTTTCAGTGCAACAGCACTGAGGTGGCAGAGATGTATGTCAATTCATGTGGCTCTGTGAGTCTGTAAGAGTTTGATCTCATTGAAATAATGTCTGCAGCTCCAGACCCCCCTGTTCTAAACTACTGTGCGTGCTAGCCAGTGGCATTGTTTGCCTGTTTGAGGACAAATTTAATACCTCAGGATATTATATACATCACTTTTGCTTTGCTTCCTCTTAAAAAGTGGTGTTAATTCTTCTTCATAATCATTTATTTCAGAGGAAAACTTGTGATTATTAGCAAAATCTATCCCTGTCGCTCTATTCTTTTACTATTTCTTTGGGTTGGGAAACTGATAGCACTTATGACTGGGGAAATTTACAGTGAGAAATGGTAACTGAAATACTCTTCCTGCTTTTCTGCTCACTGACTGGCATGCTGAGTGAACTTCTAAAGTGAATTTTAGAATTAATTTGAATATTAATTAAGAAGCATTTCTTGTTTGGCTTGTTACTAATCCATTTGCTTGGCTTTTAAAGATGCAAAAGGAGTGATGTTAGAATGATGGTGAGTCAAAATACGTCTCCAGCTATTTACTTTAACATTTAATTGGGGATTTTGATGTTTAGAGTTAGCCAGTGTTAATATGATGAAGCTTGGAGGGCAGATTTTAGTGAAGGTGCTGGGTTTAGTCAAATTATACCTAATTGATAAGAAATGATGCAGAAAATATTTATTCTACCTAAGGGAAGAAATGTATATTTGTAAACAGTGAAAAGGACGGGTTAATGAGAAACAACCATTAAATAGTATGCTTTTGATCAAATGTGGAAGGTCAAATATTTTATATGCCTCCTTTGTGCTAATGTAGTATGTAAGATGCATGGACTGGTTTGTGGGTGGTAGGTTGTATTTGTGGTGTTTTTTTATTGTTTTGTTTTTGTTAGCTCTTCCTCTTTTCCTCTTGAATTGATCTCCCATGGAAGTTCAGAGGAGATTGGCATAAAAGTATTAGTCTTGCATGCTGTATTTCCCCCCCCCGCTTTCCACACCTTTAGATGTTCTTTAAATTCTCTAGGTTTTGTTAGGTTGGTTATATTTCAGTCAGATTTCACTTAATTTATATTTGTGTCAGATAGTAATGATTTAAAACAAACATAACTGGAACACATTTTCAATAAAATTTAAAAGCTGCTTAAATAACCTCAGCATATTTTTGACAAAACGGAATTCAAAACTCCCAAGATCAAAAGATACTGTATGGTTTCTGCTCATTTGTTATGCTTGATATTTAATGATCTAATAGGTATCAAAAAATAAGTTAGGCCAGGACACAACAATATAAGATTTCTTCCAACTTGAGATGTCCTCAGTGCTGGGATTAGTCCTTTTTGATTTTATAAAGCTTGTAAGATTGCAACACAAACAGTATGTAAACGGACTACTCCAAATTGATAGTAAGACATGAAATAAGCAGGGCTGTGTTAACTTAGCCCAAAATTCTCAAGTTGGTGCCTAAAGCAGGTAGCCTGATTTGTGAAAATGCTCTGTTGCTGCATCTCATATCCATCAGAAAAACAAGAAGAGTTTGTCTGGCATTGTTAAACATCCGATTGGTCTTTTTTAAGAGCCTACATTATAGATTAGATGCTTGGCTTTGAAAATGAAAACAGTTCTTTGTTCATGCTTTTCTGTACCTCATTTTCACGGGAGTTGGATAGATAAAGAGCACTTGCTAATGCTGTTGGAAGTTCAGTTTCTTGCTGGAAACTGAGTGAGCTTGTCATGAGGTATTATTAAACCTTTAACTGAGCACTCCTGCATTGAAATACAACAATTTCCTAGTCAGGACAAAGAGTAGGGCCACATTAAGCCTTGTAATTTATTTGAAATATAAATATATCGTGTCTAGAAGGCATGAAGTGACAATATGACAGTAAAGGAGGCACTAAATAGAGCTCTACCTGGGAAAAAAAAGTAAGGCAGTTGATTTTTATAAACAGGCTTCTCTACAAATACCATGTACTACTAGGTGTTACTTCTGGCTGCTTATGACAAGTAGATGATTCATCCAAATATGCCATAGGATTATTTTCTAAATCAATAGAAAAATACAAGTATTTTTGCAGTACAGAGGACGACTGTGTTGGTGTCTCCTAAATATGTTGAAGAAAATGTGTACCAGTTAGTATAAACTGAAGTAGGCAGGAGGAGTGGAAGGTAGGTCATGCTGCAGAAGTGACAATTATGTGTTCTCAGCAGTGGTTTGATGTCAGGAAACAGATATTTGCCAGTCCATTGCATTCTTTTTTCAAACCTTTCAAGAAGTGAGGTGAGGATGGAATCAGTGCAGTTACCATTCACTGCTGAAGACAAAGGTAGAATTTTGCTTGGAGAACCAATTTTAAGTAAGTCGACTGTTTCTTCTTGGGTCTCCTTTAGGCGTACAAAAGCCTGGCTTCGCTTTTATTGTTGAGGCAGAGATTCCAAAGAAACCAAAGTTACTAATCATCAAGTTAATTTTGATTTTTTTTTTTTTTTTTTAGGATAGGGTTAGATGCCTGAACGCTTTGTCTGCTTTGAAATGTGGATGGCTCCTAAAAATAACAGGTTTCAGAGATTGAAGGCAAGGGCTCTAACTTGCAAGCTGGAGGCAAGAACCTTTTAAGCTTTACTTGCTTTCTACCTATCTCTCCCTTGCAAGTTCACTTATACGTGCAGGGGTAAGTCAGATGCTGAAGCACACTAGAATACAACATGTCATACATGTCATGTGAAAGTAAACCAGCATTAGGAGTAAAAACAGGACAGGTCAGACAGATTCACTTGGAAGCCACTACAGCTTGTTCCTGTACTTAAGCTGGAGCTCCAAGACACAATGTCCATTTCTGTGTTACAGAGAGGATGAGACAGCAGTTACCACTGCAAACAAGCTTAGCACTCAAATAATGGAAAAGTTTGAAAGAAGAAAAAAAAAAGGCATTTTTTTTAAGTTGTTACTTAGGTAGGCAGCACAAAATGTTGCTGTTTAAACAATCGTGTTTCTGAATAATCACATATGCATATATATCTTCTGTTTCTTTTAATTTTCAGCATTAAAGACAGAGACTGAATCTACTGCAGAGATGAGTGATGGGTGAAAAGTACATTGTTTATACGCCGTGGCCTTGAAGATGCACTACTCAAAGAGAAGAAATTCAGGAAACTAGTTGTTTTGCATGTGTGGCAAAAGTGCTTTTGATATAAATGATGTAATTTTATAGTCACAGCAGCTGTAGCGAGGAACATGTGTGTTTGCCCATGTGTGATCTTCATTTCTTTTATTATGGTATATATGATGTGGTTGAGGGTGAGAATATAAAAAGCACTGTTGCCCACTAAAGCATCTCCCTGCAGTATACTTAGTGGTATTACTTTTAAAAATTATCACCAGTCACTGCTTTGATAATGGGCCTGCTCAGCCCGAAGATTGCAATACCATTTTAGACTACTGTTTTCTTTACTTGTGTGCATGATCAAGGTATTGGTCATAATGTCTGTGATACGAACAGGAAGCAGGGATCATACAAATACTTTTTTTCCAACATTCAGGAAAATTTTAATTTTTTAAAAAAATTCTTATACTTAAAGCTACATAAATATAAACTTTACTCCCAGTTCTCCTTAAATGACTAACGGAGTTACCCTAATTCCACAGAATGATGATGTTCCTATCTATGCACAGCAGTCACGTGCTGTGGCGACCAGTATTTTAGTTCAGTGAGAGCTCTCAGTGCCTCGTAAGTATTCTTTGACAAGATACTGCTCAGCTCTTGGAGCCAAATTCAGCACTGGAATTACGGAGCATAGCACCTAGTCATTTTCATGCTGAAAGTGTTTGTTCATGTTGTGCAGCATGTGGTACTGGAACCAATTTCAGGTTCTCTTAACTGACTGCATTTGTAAAACTCTGATGCTTCAGAAAAATAGGAGTTGTCCTATTAGCATATTGTTAACAGTTTTAAAATCAGTTTTCTTGGATGGAAATTGCAGTTATTTCATTTCTGACCCAAGTTTGTGATGCTGCCATTACATCACAAATGCATAGAATAGAACATATGTAGGAGGAACTGATGCAGAGTGAGGAGGCTTCATTGCTTTGTATACGGAAGTGGTACAGATTAAAAAAAAAATCCATGTAGAATCAATTCTACAGGACTTGCACATTCCATGAGACTTTACAATGTTTTACAGCTGCATTTGTTCCAATATAGATGGATTCTTTTGAATTTCATTTACACTTTGTGGAAATCTTTACACTGGCTCCAATTTGTACTAATAAAATTGTAATAAAATCAAATTTTTTAAAAAGATTCTGAGTAATGCGATAAGTCCCAGATTTGGAAGTTATAAACTAGGGTTCATATCTGTGTTGTGGGTGTGTGTTGCGGAGATCCACATGAGATCCTCCAAGTCTCAGTGCAGACACCTTGTATGAAGAGTTCAACAAAATGAAGTTGAGATATCTGATTTTACAATGTTCATTATTGCAAGGGCTGCAGGACTCAGCCACTAGAGCAACCCTTGGTCCAGCCCTTGCTAAAATCAGTGAAATTGGCCACAGCGGAGAGGGTTATTCACGTGGTAAAATGTTTAAGAAGCAAATATGGTGTACATTTACTTGCGTAACTTAAAGTTTGTCAGTGGGAGTATTCATATAAGATTTGAGCTTCCAAATATGAATCTCTTTGCAGGCTTTTTCATGATCATAGCAATCCACCTAGAGGTGGGAGACATTTCTCTGTTACCAATTCTGTGTAAGAGTTTACCTGATCAGGTATCATGCAGAGCTTCTCGTTTGTATGTAGTTATTCCCTGTGGCAAGTTGAAAGTTGAGCAGTTGAAGAAGAAAAAAACAAGCGCTGGAATTCTTTTTGAGGTATCCTGCCTTATTAAAAAACATTATGTATAATAGCTTTATGTTAACTACTGCAAAGCAAATTGCAGTGGAACCTGTTGTGTGTCTCTGTGGTGATGAGGCCAGCCTGTCACTAGGGCACTGCTGAAAAATGTAGAACTCGGTGACTGTGTACAGACTGCAGAATCAATTGCCCCAGAAATGACAGAAACCTAGCGTGCTGTTGCTAAGGGCTCTGCTCCGGGTTTCTTGTAGGTACAAATTTAAACATGAGAGTTTAAAAAGTCATTGATACACCCAGCCCTTTCCCACCAGTAATTTAAAACCAAAGTTCATAACTGTTTGATGCCATTCATGTGTGTATGTATGCGTGTATATATATAAATGCATAGACATTTTAAATATCTATAGTCTTTACTCAAAATGTTTTTATTTATGAAACATGGAAGGATTTTGTAAATATTGTGTTAATGTACTTTAATTAAAGTCATTTTAAGTTGTTTTTGTGGGAGATTTTCTTGTTGCTGTCACAATGAACTTCTGTAACTGCTTCTGAAAGTTCAGTCATAGGTCTTCTCGCTCCCCTTAGACCCTGTCTCCCAGATGACTTTTTTGATACACAGAAATGTTCTGGATGTTAAATTCCTGCAGGTGGTTTTGGCTGAGAGATCTTTTGTTTCTCCTTCAAAAGCTCATCCATTTGGGGAAGGAAGTTTGTAGCTTGCCCTCTTAACTTCCACTTGAGCTGACCAGGTCAACTGTCTGCAGAATATGCTGCATGAGGAAATACGGGCTGATGAATTACAGAAGCGCCCAGTACAACTTTAAAAACGCAGCAGAGCAGTGCATACTTCTTGTCTTCACAACACTGACCTAACTTTTCTTGGATAAAACTTTCTTTGTGTTACTGCTAAAATAGTACCCCATAAATTCTATATCTTCTGAAGTTATTTCTGATGTTCTTCAGCGAGGAGCAACGAGAGAAGGGTCTAAGTCCTCTCTAGAAGCATTTCCGCTTACATCCACTTCAGGGAAGCTGAGCTGATAGGAACAGTTCCAATTATTAGCCATTCTCGGCTTGTTCAAGGCAGATTTAAACCATGGCTGTTCAAGACCTCTTCTGAAATCTCTTGTGATTCCCCGCCACCCTCACTTGCCTCTCAAAACAAGCCAGGAGCTGTAGTTCTGAGATAGGAGACTTAAAATTTTTAGAACTTTGCTGTATGTGGACCTGCTGAGTGACCCTGGTCCTAAATCTCAGAAAATCTGCATGCTCGAACCCACAGAGAGGGGGGAAAAAAATACTTGAATGCCTGTCCGTGCAGCTGGGCTATGGTATGGTATAATGGGAAAGAGTCGTCATAAAGTATGAGAGAGGTGGAGAACCAAACTGTACTTCGGTGGACTGATGAATTAGCAAGGAACTTGCTAATAATACACAAATGTAAATAATTAGCACAAAGACAAGGATCATCTGTTTTGGGGGAGGAGAGCTGCAGCATTGAAACAATTTTTAGTGTCCTTCTGCTTGCTTGCTTGTTTTTAAAGGCTGTAAAAAGGAGGATTCTGAAATGATCGGGCTGGAGAGTGGGTGCAACTGAAGAGAGACTTGGTCATGAATACGCATTTGACGAGAAGTATTTTAAAGAGCTTAGGAACTGCAGATTTCCTGCAAGAACGTGAGCAACTTCTCCAACCCAGCTCTAACAGCAGTGCTTTTACACCCTTGGGGAGTTGCAAGGCTCCATAGCGCTAGCTTCTGTGTCCAGCAGCCCGATCAGGTAGATGTATTTAGGAACAACTTGCTGTCACGTGAAGCCGGCACGCTACCTCAGACACCTCAGTGGTGTCACGCGGGCACAGCGACACGCAGAGTAAGGTCTGCAAAGCCTTTGGCTTGAACTGGAAATGTCCTGTTTAAGGAAGTACCAAAGCTTATCTGGCATTCACGCTTCATGCGCTTGCAGATAATGAAAGGTTTTGAAACTGGTTGCTCTAGCTAGTTAGTAAATGTTTTTTTTCCTTTCATATTGCACAAAAGGTAGGTGCAGGTTAAATTTGGAATGGCAACCAGAGATGAAAAATAAAGGAGACAGTATTTGTCAGAACCTCTCCGTCAGGGTCAGTTTTATGGTAGTTTTATTTGGTCAGAGTTTTAAGGTTAAATTGCTATTTGTTACATTAATTTAACTTCCCTTTTTTTCTTCCATGAATGCAGCGGGAATTGCTTTCAGAGCCAGAGCATTTGGTTGTATTTTGGGTGGTTTTTTTTTTTTTTTAAGTAGTGTTTTCTTTCTGTGTAAGGAAGCCATGCTTTCTAATAAAGCATACAGGGTAGGGGGGCGGGCAGAAATTCACTCTGTGATTCCCCAGAACATTCACCCAAGCATTGTGTTACTAGCAAACTGTGAAGAGTTCAAAGATGACAGTAACAAGAACAGGGATCTGTGAGATCCATCCATTACATTTCATTTTATTTAACCCTGAGCATAACCAGTCAGGATGCTTTCACTTGAAGCAAAAGATGATTTATGTTTCTCTGACAAGTGCTACAGCCTGAGCTCCATGGAAAAGAGAAAGCAATGCAGTAAACATGAAGCGAAAATAAATGTCCTGTAAAGTGTACAGGCCCTTATGGTGGGAATGTACCTAGGAACGGGGCTTTGCAGAACTAGATAAAGGAGTGAGAAAGCCAAACAATGCCAGAATATTGCTATTTATCGTAACAACGTTAAGTAATTTGGATTAAAAAAGGTTTACAGGAGAAAGAAGGCAGAAAATCTCTGTTGTCCAAGAAGGGACTTGCTTTTTCCCTACTGTACACCTGACCTCTCCATTCCTCTGATACTGCCTCGAAGTAGGGAAGGGAGGAGCCCCAGCCTGCCTTTGGGGAAGAGGATGAGTGTGGACGGATGTGTGGTACAGCTGGTTATCCGGAGCGGGATGGATTGTACACGGAACACCTCACTGCAGTTACAACCATGTCTAAGAATGCTGATGTCTTCATACTACTGTAGCCCCTTTACATCGCCCTTTATGCTGCCCTCTTTTCTGTATATCAAATAGCAGTTGATGATCAGGAAATAAAAAATAACCAAGTAATTCTGGACTACAAGGCTGCCTTTGGCATTTGCAATGAAAGTACACTAGAGCATAATCAGCTCTAAATGTCATGCTGAGCATGACATGAAGCTGGTTACAACATCAGCGAGGAAGTACAATTAAGGCCATAGTGCATGTCATGACTGCACCAGTCACAATAAAGGCTACGGGGGAGAAGGTGGTTCCTGTCCCCCAGGGCTGGCTAAATTAACAGCACGTACTTGTATAACTACTTCATCGGAGATCCTGTGAGCTCTTGACAGGCTCAGCAAGTGAAATAATAGCATGATGCATGCAGGAGCGCCAGGAGGAAAAAGATGCACAAACAAAACAAGCTCCACAAGAAAAAAGCCCCACACCAAAAGGTACAAGACACTACTCTTTTATCTACCAACTTCCTCTTTATTTGCCAACACACCCTCTTACCCACAGTCACTTGAATCAGTGTGTGTGAATGCCTGAAACTGCTCTTAATCCAGTTTGCAGCCTTACACTGGGAAAGCAAAATAACCTACTCTGTATACAGTAGGATCTGCTAGGCCAAAATCTGGTTCCAAGTCAGCAGCAGAGATCAAACTGGGTGCTCACAAAGCTGGATGAAAAAAGCAAGTGATGGCAAAGAGGAGGATGAGGGGGAAGGGCTTCAACTGTAGGGTAACGTCTTCCCCATGTAGAGCTGGGGGGTTCTGGGGAGGGGGTTCACATAAGCATAGAGCAGCTGCAACGGGTGGTAGCTTACCAACACATGGGCCAGGCCTTCCCTTGCCTTTAGCACGGTTCTGTGCTGCTGTAACAGCTGCAGCTTCAGCAGACGTGCCTGAGCAGGACACTCGGGCCCTTGGGCAGGTGGGAGAAACCCCCATCTGACTTGATGCTTACTCCAGTTGTTTGCGATCACCTGTTGAGCCCAGGTCAGTTTCAGCCCTCCCGGAGGCTAGGAATGAGACCGTCTGCTTTGTTAGAAAGCTCTGAAGTCACATCTCGGTATAAAAAAATCCTTCATTTGAAAAATCTCCCTCCCCAGGGAGCGAAACTGCAAGTGAAATGCAGTCCATTGCAATACTGTGCTTCACCTGAATTCCCAGAAGTGTTACACCTTCAGGAAGAAAAGGAGAAAGTCCAAACTGCAAGATCTGAGAGGTTCATTTGAGATGGCTGTTCACACTAATGTGAAGATTTGGGAATCTTTTGCTGTAGGATTTCCTGATGGCAAGAGGTCTGGTTCCCACAAGGGGCTGGTATGCACTGGGCTTTGATGGGAGCTTAGTGATACACAAAACAAACAGAAAGGGAGTTATTTTCTGGATTTTTAGGTAACTTTACTGGACCAGTCACTCTGTGACAGTTTCATTTTTTAATAAAGCAAATTTATGTGTGTGTAGTTGTAGGCATGGCATTAGCTTTTCATTCCTGAACATGGCCATCTCATGCATCTGGAAAGGAACCTGGTAAAAGAGTAGCTTTGCCGATGGAAAGAGGAGGGGACAATCACTTTATTTTGTGATACATACGCAGACTTTATTTTTAAAGCTGTACATATGTAATGGGTTGACCTTACTTAGCTGGGCACACAGTGCCCACCACGACGCTCTCTCACTCCCCCTCCTCAGCAAGACGGTGAGAAAATGTGATGAAACAGCTCATGGGTTGCGATAACGACGGGGAGATTGCTCATCAGTTACTATAACAGGGAAAACAGACGCAGCTAGGGGAAGATTAATTCAATTTATTGCCATTTAGTAACAGAGTAGGATAGTGAGAACTAAAAACAAAGATAAAAACATCTTGCCCCCTCTCCATGCCCCCATGCCCCCCTCGCCTTTTCCAGGCTCAACTTTACTCCTGGTCCCTTGAATTCCTCCCCCTGAGCAGCACAGGGCATGGGCAATGTGGACAATCCACAAAACTTTATCTCAGGCACTCCTTCATCCTCATGTTTTCCTCCTGTGAAGGAGTGCTTCCTGCATGGGTTGCCATCCTTCCTGAACTGATCCTGCGGGGGCTGCCCACAGGCAGCAGCTCTTCAGGAACTGCTCCCACACGGCTCCGTACCATGGGGTCCATCCCCCAGGAGCAAACTGCTCCAGCACGGGTCCCCCACGGGCGGCAGCTCCCCCCAGACCCCTGCTCCTGCGTGGGCTCCTCTCCACGGGCTGCAGCTCCGGCCCGGGCCCTGCAAGCAGGGGCTCTCCATGGGCCGCAGCCTCCTCCAGGCCACATCCACCTGCTCCACCGGGGGCTCCTCCACGGGCTGCAGCGTGGAGATCTGCTCCGTGTGGGACCCATGGGCTGCAGGGGGACAGCCTGCTCCACCAGGGGCCTCTCCACAGGCCGCAGGGGAACTGCTGCTGCCTGCCTGGAGCACCTCCTGCCCTCCTGCTGCACTGACCTCGGGGGCTGCAGGGCTGCTTCTCTCATTTTCTCAATCCTTTCTCCCACTTGCTGTTTCACAGCAGTTTTCTCCCCCTTCCTTATATCCACTCTCCCAAGGCCCACCCAGCACTGCTCCCTGGCTCAGCTCTGGCCAGTGGCCAGGCCCTTTTGGAGCTGGCTGGAGCTGGCTCTGCCCTGACATGTGGCAGCTTCTGGACTCTGCTCACAGAAGCCGCCTCTGCTGCCCTCATGCTACCAAAATATTGCCACGTAAACCCAATACAACATCTAGGCAAAATGTGTATCTTATTGGAGTCTGAACTTTAACGCTTAAGTTCCCTCAGTGTCGAAGAGCAGATGACATTCGAAAGCTCTGGAGGTTACATACCTTTCAGTAGCTGAAAGTCTGGAGACACCATCTCTGAGACAACCTCTTAACTGGCCAGATTCCTGAAGGTGTTCTGGTGACCCCAAGGGAAGCAAGAAACCATTTTACCAGTGAATGAAGGTGCGAGTTGGCTGAGTGCTTTCACCAAAGTGGGCGGTGCGTGGCAGTGAGCAGAGCTTTGCTTCCATCACCACTTTCATGGAGATTGCTCAGTCTCCTCATACCTCACACAGCAGTGATCTTAGAGAAGAATAATGGTGGCCTACATAAATGGTTTGTCTGTTTACTACAGCATTAACAGTCCGCCTGTTTTATGGGCCTGTGCTTCCCATGGTCTGATTATGCCAAAGCAACCTTCTTGCCTCTCTAGTACATAATCAGGGCACCCAAAATACACAAACAGAAACAGTGGGGGAATAAGACAGCTCTTTTAAAGACACTGCTGCCACGGTAAGAGACCAGTGCTTGTTCCCAGGCACCTCAGTCTGGAAACCCAGGCTGACGGAGTGCTCCAAGCGCTGTGCCGTGTAAGACACATGTAGAAATGGCTCGAGCGGGTATGTTTTTATTACTTCCTTTGGAAGCTCATGCATAAGGCCAAAAGTCTTTGAATGGTGGCTGGCAGATCAGGTTGCTTTTTTAGGTCTTGTCCCATTATTTTTAACCTTTGCCCAGCACAGCTCCTGCTGGAGCCCTCAGGTCCACACAGGCTGCTCACATGGCACAAGCTGCCAGCACTGATCCTCTTCTCATTACTCAGCCAAGCTGACCAGATTCTGTGAAGTATATTCTTCCAAAGTACTGATTAGAGCAACCCAGCTTTAAAACAACACTGCACAAGTACCAGATTTCATTTGCTTTTGATTTAATAGCATGTCTTTCTCCTTTAGTAACACTTCCGGCAACGCATGAATCAACTGAAGCAGTCTATTAAAAATTGCCTATGCAAACAAGAGCGAAAGATTACTTTCATTTTCGTGTAAAGGCAAATAAATCAAAAAACATGAATGCTTTTAGGATTGAGCATGGCAGATGTTTGATAGCTATGGTAGGAAATAGTCAATTTAAGTTTTCAGCCTGGGGACCTGTAGTCCTTTCCAGTGCTCTAGGCACAAACCTATTCCCATCTGCAAAACAGAGGACTCAAAGCGATGGCAAAAATGAGGCGATGATACGTCTTTATTTCTTATTTCCTCTGCAGCCCTTTGCGAGGTTAAGGAAGCAGCACCTCCAGGAAGTAAAATTTTAAAGATTCGTCCAACTTTATAATATTAACCTGTCTGCTTTGGGAAGTGGGTGTTTTCTGAAGAGTCAGCGAGGAGACTGGCGGATATCCATGCTGCTTATCCTCCCGTCGGACACACCAAGGACGTGCTGATTCCGTGGTTGCATGGGATCGCAGCTGTGCTCCTGCCAGAGCAGCGGTGTCAGACACAGTCTGCAGCCACAGCTACCAGGGCTGGGAAAATTGAATGCTGCAAGATCTACAAAATTAAATAACCTGCACCTTTTTCTTTTCTTTTTCTTTCTTTTCCTTTCTTTTTTTTTTTCTTTTTGGGGGGGGGGGGCCCCGCCTTTTTATTATTATTATTATTATTATTTAATTTGAATCTGAGATGTTTTTTGGAAACTCGAGGTTCGTGGTACTGAGGATTACACTCTCTTTGTATTTCCTCTAGCTTACTTCTGTTTCTTCTTTGGAAAATGAATGCTGGTTGTCAAGACGGAGTGTAGTGCAAGTGTTTAACCTCTTCCTAAGTTGTAGCCATGCTTGGTGTCTAACTGTTCCTGATGTCACACAGCCTGTGTGATGCCTGGAGTGATCTGCACCCTCCTTTCACAGAGGACAGTTCTTTCCCTTCCTCCAGATCACATCAGGTGGAGGCGGAGAGGGCTTCCTTACTTGTCCCACACTGCTCACCTAGGAGCTGAACATCTGAGGGTCAGTCACCTAGGCACTCTCAATGGCCAAAAAAAAAGAAAAAGAGAGAGAGGAAGATAAAGAGCATGCCCATGAGGAAAGATGTTTTAAGGTGGAAATGAGTTGCCCTTAGGCAAGTTTGTCTCTGATGTTCATAGCTAAGACTTAAATTAGTACCTTTGGTTATGACAAGGCCAGGCCAGGTGATTGCCACCCCCAGGACAGCCACCAGCTGAGTGTCCCAAAAGAGGAATGGCCACACGTAATTGAAGCATGAGTCTTTTTGTTGGCAGTGCTTTTCTTAAAGGCTCGTCTGTTCTGATAGGAGCAGGCAACACCATTCCCGGGAAGAGCAAGTGCACCCAACTACTGCTTTGGTTTGCAGCAGCTCCTTTTTGGGCGCACACTGTGGGACTTGCAAAAACAGAACCAAAACACTGCCATTCCCTGGCAATACCTCTGAAAACATGTGTATATCCTGCGTCAAAAAACACACAGCCATCCGACTGCAGGGAGACGTGTGGACAACATTACATTTTAATGACCAGCCCATGTGTTTCTGTTTCCGAGAGCGAGGCCTGTTTAGCCTCCAGATGCTGTTTGTCTATGAGGATAATTCTCTTCAAACTGGCATTACATCTGCTCAAACAGAGCTAAAAGAGAGCAACTGGGGAAATAAGTCATGATTATTCACAAAGGCCAATTAAAAAAAAATGTTTTTAGTGGCATAATTCTCCCCAAGTGAGTGTGGTTCTTGGATCCATGCTTTGTTTTCATTCATACAGTATCTGCAGCTGCGTGAATCACTTGAACTGAAGCCCTGAGCTTTTGAAATACCAACTTTTCTTTAAGGAAGCAGAAAAATAGAGCAGGAATTTAAATGTAGCTGATTTACATAAGCTGTTAAAAAAAACTGCTTAAAAAAACTCATGTATTTTAACCTCTCAACTTGCAATTAAAAGAACTGGCTTTTGGACAGGCTATTTCACTAAATACACAGGTCTTCAAAGAGAAACCTTATAACATTGCCAAACATGCACTTCGAGGCTGGGATGGGAAGGTTAGCACAAGGAAATTTCTATTTTTCTTGAAATATATCCTTTGTTTTTTTTTTTTTACACAACAGAAAAAATGGCATTGCAGCCTTATAGGTGCTGCGTAGGCCCAGGTACACGCACACCAGGCAAGAACAAGCAGCCGACAGAGGGCTGTGGTGTAGGAAAACCTCTACCTTCATTCCCTGGTGTAGGGGTGCTGGTAGCACCTTCCCTGCTGCTGTGACGCTGACAAATTAAAAAGTAATTAATATTCTTAAAAGATGATTCCCCCCCCCTATGCAGCACTGTAACAAACACACAGAAATAAGCCCTGTTTACTCCCTGGGGAGCCGAGGTGCGTGAATTGCAGTGCCATCTGTTTCCATCCCTTAGGAAACGCCATTACTAGGATAAAACAGAAGGAAAAAAACCACCCTGGGGGCCCTGTTAATGTTGCCTCCTAGCCCCCTCCCCATGCCAAGGTTTTCGTGCTGCTCGGAGCAGCAACAAACAGCTTACGGAAGGGGACGCCCCGCTGGGTAGGACAGGCGGGATGCTGGGGGGATGCTGGCACTGCTGTGGGGCTGCCGCGGCACCACCACCAGCGCTGGTGGGGCCAGAGGCTGCCTTTCTGCTTTGTTTTCCTTTAAGTGCACGTTGGTGTTGCTGTGGCCCCTACGGCAGCTGTGGTCGCATGGATATGAGGGCCCAGAACTCGTTCCTGCTTATCCATATGGTGATCGGCAGCTACCCCGTGCAAGGATACACAGGGGGGCGTCTGCCACTGCGGCGTGGTGTTAAGGTAAGTTATTACACACATGTACGTACGGACAGCCATGTGTTAAAGCATATAGGCATGGTGAGCACACTATACAGAGTGACTACAGGCAAGGGCAGCCTTATTTTGTAACCAGCAGTGGTACCTCGGCTTGGAAAATGAACAAAGAGGTAATTAATCAGACCTTTGCTTTTTTTCACTGAATGTTTGCTTTACTCCAATAGTTGGCAGGCTTTATTAATAGGCTTTATTAAAAGCCCAGTCCTTCCGTGCCTTCAATTAAAGACTGAGAAGCCCCTTAGGCAGCAAAGGGAAATCTTCAGCTGAAACTGAGAAAACAAGCTCCACAGCCCAAGCGGCTATTTCAAGGGCCAAAACCGCATTTTCTAAGAGGTGTGAAAGCATGAAGTTTCAGTAGGAAGGAGCAGGGTGGCAGCTATTTGTAAGCATGGACAGAGGAGAGGAGCAAACACGAGCCCTGGCTGGCCAGTAGCCAGAAACAACAAAGGGAAAGAACTTGCAAAGGTAGAAACAGAGAACTGGGGCACACCAGGCTTGGTATTTGGCAGAGGAAGACATGTTCTGCCTGCCGCTCACCCTGCAGCAGCTGTGGAGACGGTGGCTTGCCAAAAGTTGAGGTATATGCAGAATCAAAACTGCACGCTTTGTTTCCTTCCTTTTTAACATCGTATTTGGATAACTGGCTGTATTATTTCAAAATTAAGCTGTTGCAGTGTCACAAGCCTGCTGTATTCAAAAATAATTAACTCCCCGTAGTGTAATTTCCCCCAGAAAGAAAAAAAAAATGGTATTGCCAAATAAGTGTCTGAAAGCAGAGAGCTGAAGGTATAAAGCATTTATGCAAACCCCTGGGCTTTTTTTTTTTTCTTTTCTTTTCTTTTTTTTTTTTTTCTTTTTTATTTTATCCTGTGCTCTGGGAGCCTGTAAATAGTATGAGTCCATCCTCACACGGTGGGTAACAAATCAGTTCCTGGAGCATCTCCCATCCGTGCACACACACACACCAGTGAACCACTGCTGGACACGGGCGGAGCAGTGGGGCAGGTAAGCCTTTGTAAAGGAAACCTCGGAGCCCTTTTTTCCTCCATTTTTCCTAGACAGGCTCATCACTGTGGTGTGTCATCTTTCTCTAAATGGCAAACCACGGTTGATTTTCAGCTAGATTGTAGCAGGGGGAGTATTTTATCTGAGTCACCTGAGCCATCTGTTTCAGACAAATATTTTAGTGAATGATTTCTGTTCTTATTGTTAGGCAATTTCTTTATGCTCATGTTTAAGGATGAATTATGTGACAAAAAGGGAGGGTGATCCCTGACCAGCTCGCTCACCGTCCTTCCATGAGCATTAACCCCTGTACCTCATCTGCCCTGAAGAACTCCAAATATTAAAGTGATCAGCTTTTCAAGCTGGGCTAGAAGTACAGTTTAAAGTTCAAAAATAGTAATTTTTGGTTTCCTGAGCAGTTGCAAATATTTTCTCCTCAGTTCCCTGCAGATCATTCTGGATATAAGAAAACCATTTGGGAGTGAGGTTTCCGCAAAGCATTGCCCCCTGCCTGCTTCATCTGGCACTCGGCCATTGTTCAACATCCACAGCCGTCACAGCAAGTTCCTCCCTTCCTTTCGAGGGGTGCTTCTGGTCTCTCCCACGTTCCCCTGTGCACCTCAGGGTTATGAAATTCTGGTGGCTCCACATGGAGACCATCTTGCTTGGTCATGCCCTGTACCCCCAGGCTGGCTGCTGGGGGGTTTCTATCGCCAGGGAATGGCCTGTTGGCCCTCATTGATGCCAGTGATGTGGCTGTAATAAAAGGACATTGGAGAATTTACATATCCATGTAAAGCCAGAGGTTCCAGCGTCTGCAGCCCAGACGTGGTAGGAGGACAACAGGCAGGGTTGGAGGGTTCCTGTGGCAGCCAGCCTTGCTGGGCCAGTTGTACTGGCAGCAGAGTTTCTAGTGCTCCCATTAGGGCCTGACTGTGTTTGAGGCATGCCAGGTTATTACACTCCAGAAGAAAATGAGCATACGTGCACCACTGTTGCTCCCCATGCCAAACCTACAGTAGTAGAGGGGGGATCACCACCACTGTTCATCCCAAATTTGCTAAATAACTAGAATTAATAGAAAGCTAGAAGTTGGGTTGCATATTTTTTTTCCCAGCAGCACACTCCTGTCCCATTCATTTTGAGGCATTTCCAGCAGCATCAGAGCTGATATTTAGTGCTGCTTCCCGAATTAGGACCCTGAAATCTTGACCACAGTTTCTAAGCACCTATGGTTGCACCAGGTGAGCTGAAGAGCTAGGCCTCTTTACAGGAGGCTGGTGCCTCAAGCACATGACTTGGCACAGGCTCCACACAAGCCAAAGTGTCTTTTAGGAGTGCAGCTCCCTCCATGGGTCAGTTGGTAGTTGCATTGCCATCAGGTGCTGCAGCTAAATTACGCCCTTACCAGCCAACCAAAAAGGCCTTTCTGTGTTCAGGCAGTGGTTCAGGTTATTAATAGTAAAAAGAAAAGGGAAGGATGTCCCAAAATCAGATAGGAAACATTTTGCTGGGCAGAGAGGAGCCATCAAAGCTGAGCATTTGGGGGAAGAGGAGTTGACTGCAGAGCTGGAGCCAGGAGCCAAAGGCAAATCTCTACAACAATTTTTTCCCCATGGCATTGCAGTGCAAATATTCCCACCCATGTTGTAGGGGAGGCCAAGCTCTCTGCTTGCCCAGCACCTGCAATTTTTTTGAGCTTTCATCACCATAGGGATTCCTCTCTTTATCTCTTTCTCTCTCTCCCCCTCTCCCTCCAAGTTTTAACTTTTAAACCTCAGCAGGGAGTTGTGGCAGTGGTGGTGGGGCAGCTGCTTACTGCCAGTGTTCACATATCTGCACACTCCATGCTTATTTAGGAAAAATACTGAAGTTGAGAGCTTTTTATTTTTAAATGTCAGAAGGATAAGAATGCCAAATTTCCATTAAAATCAACAGGAACCAGACATCCAGCCAACTGGGAAAAATAAAAGAAAAAGGGCATTAAATACCTGGCTAAAGCTCTAAACGAGGGCTACAAAGACTGTCAAAGGTCTAGAGGGGAGGATATCTGAGGAGCGGCTGGGGTCCCTTGGTTTGATCATCCTGGAGAAGAAGAGGCCGAGGAGAGGCCTCATGGCGGCCTGCAGCTCCCTCACGAGGGGAGCGGAGGGGCAGGCGCTGAGCTCTGCTCTCTGGGGACAGCGACAGGACCCGAGGGAACGGCATGGAGCTGGGACAGGGGAGGGTCAGGCTGGGGGTTAGGGAAAGGGTCTGCACCCAGAGGGGGGTCGGGCACTGGGACAGGCTCCCCAGGGCAGTGGTCACAGCACCAAGCATGACAGAGTTCAAGAAGTGTTTGGACAGTGCTGTCAGACACAGGGTCTGGTTTTTGGGTGGCCCTGTGTGGAGCCAGGAGTTGGACTCAGTGATACCTGTGGGTCCCTTCCAAGTTGAGATATTTTATGATTCTTATTAAATGAAATCAACCTATTATTGCCATTATCGTTGTCTGTTATGAAAACCTAATGGCTAATGAAGCAATGAGCAATGCACCAATGGACAACAACATGTATAGGCAATAGATAGGGGGCTTGTTGGCACAGGTTTCTGTAGTTCTGATTTCACACACAGCCCCTGAAAGTAATGCCACTTTAATGAAGTCACTCTGTATTTATGGCAGCTTAAATTCTACCTTCACACCTTAATTTTAGCGCTATTAATTATTAACACCAAGAAGGTGAGCTGTAGGAAGAAATAGGGCTTGCGCCCTTTGAAGGAAAGGCCTGTGCTGGACATTTTCTACTCGACCTGCTCTCCCCCCAGGAAGGACACTGAGTACTCCACGCTCCCATTTGCAGCAGCAGCCCCAATGAAAACCCAGCCTGCCCAGGGCCACAGCACATCCCCAGGGGCACACTGCTTGCCAGCGGGGTTTAGGGCAGAGGCAGAGGCAGGAAGCCCAGCCCTGACACTCCTGACATGGCCCCATCCATCTACACCCAGGGGAGGCAAGAAACCATTTGGGGGCTCCAGACAATGAGCAGGCTTGGAAAGGACAGAGCTCTAGGATATGTCAGAATTCAAGATGTTTATAGAATGGCCGTGCTTTAAAATGTCTAGACTCTTTTAAAGCCCAGCAAGAGGAAGAGGCTTTCTTTAAAACCAGACAGAAGCAAAACATACGAGCTGGGTCTGAAGGGTGCAGAAAAGGTTTGCTGTGTGTCTGCGCATTATGTGCCCCTTCATAAAAAGTCCGCACAGCTCAGTCTCCCTTCATAACTAAAGACAGCACAAGCACAGCACATGTGCAGAGCCCCCCACACCTTCTGCTGCTCCAGGAAAGACCCTCAGGTCTGCAGAAGGGATGAAAGGACAAAATATCATAGCAAAACTAGCTGGAAGTTTTACATTTCCTCCTCAAGATCACCCAACCAAAAAGCTTGGGGGTCAAAGCTTCAGAATGAAACAGTAGTTCCTGATCTGGAGGAGATTTAGCAGCAGAGCATCCTCTCTAGGCTGGGGTGGGCAGGGGATCAAGCAAGATCTGGTCTTAGTGTCTTTTAGTTAGAGCTGGAAAAATTAGAAATTTCCCACCCAAAGGGATTATTGGTACTTAGAGTGTTTACATTTGTTTTTCCCTTCCCTGATTACATCTGAATAAAAAGGAATTTCTGCAACTTTGGTTAAGTGTCCCTGATACTCAGTTGGACTGCAACCCCCCTCCTACTGCCATGGTGCTTCAAACCACCAGGGTGGGCCTAATTGGAGCGGCTGAAGTTCTCACCACCTGCTCTCACGTTGCCTGCTCTGGTGAGAAAAACCTCCACCTGTGGGCAGTTTGAACTTGCCCCTTGGTGTATTGACAAAGGGATCTGGGGATATTTCAGCTATTAAATCGCACGGTGTGCCACCAGGAGAAAAGCACAGTAGATATCAACTGCCTGAAAGCAAAGAAAACTCAAAAAATAAAAAAAGTTTTAGGAATGAAGCATTTCAGTGGCAAGAACCCTTTTTTATCTAGCTGAAGAGAAATAAAAGTAGAAAAGGTGGAACACTCTGTGGTTAAGGTTTAACATCCATGAGCTCTGCTGCTACTTAGGATTCTTCACTGTACCTTGCAGTATCAGGCTTCTAATTAAAAGCACAGGTCCCTTAGACAAGCAATTAAGTGCTAGACCAAGCATGCCCTCAGACCTGTCTAGATGAATAATAGGAAGCTGATGAGCTGCAGTAAGGAGGAGGAGGAAGGTTTCTGCTCCAAATGGCAAATGGCTTGCACTTATTATTATTTTTTAAATGTAATTTTAAAATTCGAGGCTATCAAAGCCACTAGGTGAGCACAACCAGAGCTTCCCTTCAGCTCTCAAAATACCAGCAAGCTGATTGCTTTGCCCAGGACAAATCCAACACAACACAGCAGCTGCACACCAGGTGTAAATGTGAGCGAGCTCGTTCGAAATTGCTGGTGGTGCTGGGGCAGCTGTTGGGGGCTGCGCTGCAGGGCATGCAGCTCCTTGTAACACCTGCCTGCAGGACGGGCTTACATCCCAGCAGCATCTGCTTCCACAGCCATCAAAGTGGCAGCAAACAAGCTCCTGCTGTCAGCAACGATCTTTCGCCAGCAAGGGAATGTGCACCATCAATCATAAATATGCCATAATAAGTGATTTTAGAAAGGAAAAAAATACATAAAGGCACATACCTATAACCTACACTTCATAACTGAAGCCTTATTCCAGCACTCACTACCTGCTGAACATGGTTACTGAAGGCTGTTGTAGCCCCTCTCACAGCTGCTAGCCTTGCTGCTGCCTGCGTTACCAGATTTATTTTTTTCTAGGTGGGATGAGCAAGCATCCAAGACACCTGAGGATGAAGGACCAGTGTTTAGGGGCTTATATGCCAAGGGAGAAGTGTTATTGCTCAGGAATGGAAAACAGTTTTTATTCCTGTTTTCCTCACCACAGTGCAGCAAGTACAGCAAAACGAAGCCAGGCATCTTCAGGGTGTGATTTTCTTGTTCATCATCTCTGTAGAAAACAAAACAAATTGAATAATTTTCTACATACTTTTGTTAACAGGAAAAGACAATTTTATTTATTTTTTTTCCAGCAGGAGGTGAGAAGCTGGTAGAGGACCAGGAGGTTTGTGTAGCTTAAAGGGTCACATTGCATTCCCTCTTCTAGCTAGGAAAAGTGCAGCTGGAAAATGAGCAGAAAACTATTTTTGTCTGTCTGAGCAGGGCTGCCAGGCAGAGACGCAGCAGCACCCACATGTGATGCTTTTATTCTCAGCTGAGGGGCTGTCGCCCTCTCGGTCTCTCTTTGGAGGCCCATGGGAGGCTGCTGCCACCAGGCTGGGCTCGGGCCTGTCCTCAAGAGCACCTTGAGGCACAGGGAACTGGAGCCATGATCAGACCAATTCCGTGCCACCACTTCAACTTCTGCTTTGTGGCAGAATGGGGCAAAATAAACTTTTTTTTTTTCTTTTCTTTTTTTGACAGAGCTTGAGTTTTTTTAGCAGGTTAATCTCCCCAGACTCCAAAGCCTTTGGTCTATTATGAGCTTTTGTAAGGAGCAGCTCTGCCCTCTGACACCCCTTCTCCAAGCAGCCTTGGTCATCGCAGCCATGTCCTGGACTGTCTGTTTTGGGGAATGAAATACCTGAAATGCAGCAATAATGTGCTGCACAGGTGGCAGGAGGGAGAGGAGTTGCAGAACTGTGTGCAGGAACCAGGCAGTGCCCAGCCAGGGCTCCCAGCCCATCTGGCCCAGCCAGATCAGGGCCATGAGGCTGGTGTATGTGCAGGTCTCTGTGCCTCAGGGTCAAATACCCACCACTGCCAGCACGGGGCTTTGAGGGAGCCAGCAGCTGCCACCAGCAGCACCAGTACTGCCACCACGGCCACCCCAAAGGAGTGAAAAGGGCTGCTGCGTGAGATTAGGACTCAGGCCTATGTGCTCTCCCCATGCGCTTAGAGATGGTTAGGAAGCAAGGCCAGGGGACTGCTGGCGGCCACAGCCGTCCCCTCATAGCGCTCCTCCCTTCCTCCTTCAGCAGGAAGTGCTGGGCTCATGGCCCGGGTGTTGCCTTGGCTCCCTCTTGTCCAAAGCCTCCTGTCAGAGGGGCGGCAATGGCGGAGAGCTCTGCTCTGCATGGGGCGGCCCCAGCTCCACCTTCGGGCCCTCCTGACACGGATTCCCCTCAGGGATAATCAAGAAGCACACCACTTGTCTTCAAAACATACAATATACTTTATTGCCTGCTAGATAATCAAAGTGAGGAGTAAACACCATAGCTGGAAAAAGCAGAAAAGGACCAGGAGGAGGGAAAGAATATCCAGTCACCAAACAAGTTATCAGGCAATAAACCATACACAATATAAATAATCTGTTTCCCAAACAACTAAATCTTTATTTTGCTAATGGCCATTATATGGTTAATTATCAGTAGTAAAATCTCTGGATTTCATTTTCTACACAGCATTAGTAGTAAGAAATATATAAGGGACTCTGCAGAAAGCAATACAAAGGAGTTATATACACAGGCACCTTCTGTGGAGCGAGAACAGAACCTCATCTAGGAAGGAAGGGCTATCTACAAAACAGAAGACCATAGTAATACAATATTAGCTCAGACTTAGTTCAGCTGCAGCCTTTCCATAAGGTAGGCTAGCCAACTTATGTATACATATATATTTTAATATAGATATATATAGAGATTTATTATTTTAAAAATAATGTGAACTACCTGTAGTTCCTAGACTAATTTTAAAGAGGCAGTGTACCTTTCTGAAGCTTCATTTCAGGAAGTATATTAAAAATGGTATATAAAAGACTAGCAGACCCAAGCTCGCATATCAGCTTCTGGTATCTTCCCTTGGAATTTTCTTCTAATGCTGTAGTTGCCATCCACACTGACGGCAATGCCTTTAGTCGTCTGGATTGTTATTTATGTTGCTGTAATTGCTACCACTAAGTTTGCTTGATTATAGTGTTAGTAGTCGTCGATTATAAATAGCAATAATGCTGCAATACGCTGTCAAAGCCAGACCGCATTATGAAGACCTAGTCTGTATGCACATGCAGTTTTGTTGTTTAACCTAAAAGAACATTTCTCATAGAAAGTGCTTCCCCTGCCACCCCCCCACTCCTCGAACTGCACCAAAAGGGCCACATCCATCCACCTGAAGAAGATGCAATGCCTCACCCACACAGACCTCGCAGCACCTGCCCTGTTTTGTTGTAGGGCATAACCCTTCCCTCTGCCACAGCCACTGCTCTGAGGGCTGCTAACAATACGGGGCTCTGAATAATTACAGCCTGCCTTCTCTTTGGGGAGATGCTTTCAGCATGTTTTGGGCCATGCCTTCAGCCGGGCTCTTTCAGCTCCTGACACTAGGCAGGCAGTGGCACCGTTAGGGCCCGGTAAGACCAAGGGCACTGCTCATGCCACCTGGCTCTGCTCCGCTCTGCTCGCCTTTCAAATGCTGGGGTCCCTGCCCAGAAGTGGGGTACACCTCTCACTGGACACACTCCTTGCCCTATATAGAGGCCTCTCCCTGAATCAGCAGTAGCAGCCAGTTACACAGTTGCCCTACCTCAGCCACCACTCTGCTGGTGAGGAGCTGGCCTTGCACAAAGTATGTCAATAGAAGTGTGGCAATAGATAAACTGTTTCCCACAGCAAGCTTGGCATCTGGGTAGGGGAGCTTAACCATGCCTGTTTTTAAAGAAGGATGTCCGGATGGAACAGTACATATTTGTGGTATTACAAAATGAAGGATGGACTGTATTTAAAAACATACCTGTTGTTAAAATTAGCATTGTGCCAGGCAATAATATCCTTGCTGAACTCAGCATTGGCCTTGGCATCAGGTTACAAAACAGCAGAGCTAGAAAATCCCTGACTGCTATTTCCTTGTGCCTTCAGAAGCAATCTTGGCTATGAATGCAGCAGCAGGCATCCTCCCCTGCCCACCCCAGCCCCCAGGTACCCACGCTGAACACACAGATAGCTGCGTGCCATGAGGAAAGAGGCACACACTGAAGTGAGGTGCCAACCTGTACAATGCATGATTTAAGTTCTTCTGCCTATGCAGAAGAGGGGACCCTGCTGAAAACTCAGTTACCCCAGTTCCTGCATCACCACAGAGCATCACTGCTTCTTATTCACACCTCCGGACCTTCCAAGCGTAGAGCTTGGTGTAAGGCAGATAGATGTGCCAGCACAAGGGAAGGGAGATGACCCACATTTGGTACCGCAGTAAAGACCTGTGCCCACAGCGGCTGCAGGGTTGGTGCTGGCTGTGGGAGCTGTAACTCCTGTTCAGCTCTATGGGACTGATAGGCAGCAGCAGGGAAAATGCGAGATGCACCCCACTGTGCTGGAAAGGGAAGAATAGGCAGCTTTTGAGAGAGAAGCTCTTACGCTGGATGTAAAATCATCAGAAGCTTCACCTTCACTAGCTGTTGCTGTTGTTTTTTGACCACTGGGGAGAAGGGTGTACCCTGGAGTTGTGCCCAAGTTGATCCGCAGCAACCTGCAGCCTTGTCTGTCACTTCTGGCTCTGCTGCACCCCGGTTTTGTTTACCCTGGTGGGGTTGCAAGGCAGGGTGAGGAAACCAGTGGGAGGATGAGGGATTAGGATACCGTTCAGGGGAAACTGGGAGGGAAACAATTTTCCTTCTCCAGGCAGCACGAAGGATTGCATTGATGGTGAGAGCCAGACAATGCTGAACAGGGTGCTTAATTTGCAACTAAAACAAAGCTTGATAGACACCCACTATATTTAACAGTTTGCATGTGAAATCGGGAGCCAAAGATTCCCAGCACACCACCATCCCTGCCAGGGCTGAGAAAATCAGCTAGTTCCTTCCACACACCTCAATCCCTCTTTATAATGCCATTCCTCGGGCTCATGAGGCTGTGAGGAAGTCACGTTTTATGAAGGGCTCCGATGCACCTGCTTTCCTTTTAGCGGGTAAATTCTTTCCCACTTAACGCTCTGAGCTGTCAGCTACTGTGGAGGGGTATCTGAGGAAATACTGCCCTTCCAGTGTCAGCCTTCATCCGGTGGGCAGTCTCACTTGTTTTTTCTTTTTCTTTTTTTTTTTTTTTTTTTTTTCCTAAAAGGCTCTTACTGGAGCTGACCAGCCTTGGGTCCCTCAACCCCTGTTCTCCTTGCAACACCCATGCCTGTAACAGGGCTAGATAGCATCTGTAAGAAGTGAGCAAGGAGCCCGGTGTTTCTGTGGCCTGTGCCTTGCCCACAGCTTCACTTAATTTAGCCCTATGAGGCAGCCTGCAGTCCCTGATTTTCTCCCTTCCTTCCCCCTGGGTATCAGTGCCGGGTCTGTGCCGCCACACACAGCAGCTTGGCGGGGGCCGTGGGGCTGCACGCGATGGCACTTCATGCCTCCAGCAGGATCTGCCCCTTGCTGCCCTCGCTTCGGGGGTTGGCCGGGCCGAGGGCAGCGATGGATGGCAGCGTGGGGCCCTGCCTTCCCTCACTGGGCTGTGCAAAGGAAACGAGGGAACTGGGCCCCGTGCGGAGCAAGAAGCAGGCTGCCTGCTGGCGTGACCTTCGCCTGGCCACCGCGAGGGGTGTCGGTGTGGAAGAGGCTTTGCTGACTCGTTTCCCTGAAGCCTGCGACTTCTGCTGACAGCCGTGAAAAGCTGGGCCTGTCCCCCCGTGACTCCTTGGCATACCATGGCAACTCCCAGTCAATTCACAGCTCCGACCGCCAGGCAAGCGCGTGGGTCTTGTAAACAGGCCGGCCTTGCTCCGTCATCCCCTCAGCATTTCAGTGCTGTACCACCAGCCCTGGTTCTGGGACGGGGGCGAGCACGGCTGGCACCACCCTGGGTCCCTGGGCCAAAGCAAAAAGCAGCTGTGGTAGAGATCCACAGACACCATCCTGGTGGCTTTTCCACGTGTTCCAGGGAGAGGCCAGGTCGGACACCCGGCCAGGGCCTTGCTGGATGTCCCTGCAGTAGCCCAGGTCGTGCTGCACCTCTTGGGGCACAGCCAGCAAAGCGCCCATTGCCCAGCCTGGCAGTGGCTGAGAGGACAGCAAGAAGGCACAGGCAGCGTCTCGGCCTCACTGGCCGCAAGCACTGCCTCGTGAGATGGATGCTTTCCTCGTTTGGGTTCGTAATATGGCTTTAATGATTGACTCATAGCATCTGCAGAAGGGTACTGAGGAAAAAGCTGGCAGGGTTTTTGTTGTTTGTTGTTGTTTTTTTTTTTTTTTACTGTCAGACCTCTGTAAAAAAAATTGAAGGCAACTGCTAGATAGAAAACACAGCGCTAGGAAAGAGGTTGCTTTGAACCTCTGTGGTATGGCTATTGACCGTCACCCTGACAAAACATTCAGAGGAAGAGAGTTTTGAAGGCATGGGGGAGTCCCGTGGCTAGTGATACAGTTGGGCTGGTACTCTGTGAAAAATCTCACCTCAGATTTTACCTAATCAGTATTTTTAAAGTTGTGTTTACAAAAACAACGTACTTGTCTAACATCTTTTGAGGATAAGGTCTTTTTTCCCTATATGCTAACATTTAGTACTTGAACACTGGCAGAATAAGGGCAGGTTCAACAATCATGTCAGGTATCTGGTTAGTACAGCTTAACCCACCCTGGGACAGAGAAGCACTCTAGCTGATGCCTCCAAGTCCTTTCAACCCCATGACTCCGTGCCACGTAAATACTACCAAATTCCTGCCCCAACCTAGGATGTGTTGAACCTGGCTGCTTGGTTTTCTGCCTTGGCTTGCTTTTCATCCAGTAATGCACACAAGTTCTTTGCACATCTTATTCAAAGCCAGTTTGTCTTCCTCACAAACCATCACAAACCTCTCTTCTTTCATAGGCCTGAAAAACCCCTTGGGGAGCACACCAAGGTGACTGCAGAGGTATGACCACTACACAATTCCAAAAGCTGCCATAAAGAGCTTTCATCCAACATTTTGTGGTCTTGAAAAATGTTCACCAAACTGCAGGGAAGTTGATAATAGGAAAAAGAAAACCCAACACTGAGAAGAATCACTGAATCCTTAAAATAGTTTCAGTTGGTTCTTGCTTCGGAGGGTTTGGCATTCCAAAAGCAGCTGGTTTTAAACATCTGCTAGAAGCAGCCCTAAGAGTTACCTGATCTACAGAAAACATGACTGATACAAAAAAAAAAGAGAGGAGAGGAGAGGAGAGGAGAGGAGAGGAGAGGAGAGGAG
>CM021731.1:91670732-91851956 GCA_011075105.1 Heteronetta atricapilla | reverse complement strand
GAGAAGAGAAGAGAAGAGAAGAGAAGAGAAGAGAAGAGAAGAGAAGAGAAGAGAAGAGAAGAGAAGAGAAGAGAAGAGAAGAGAAGAGAAGAGAAGAGAAGAGAAGAGAAGAGAAGAGAAGAGAAGAATAGTCAAACTAGGACCCTGGGATATTGTAAACAGGCACTCAGAAACACCAAGGTGAGACACCATTAGGAAATATCAGCAGTATTGTGAAGACAATTTGTGAAATTTCATTTTACATAATGCAATTCCCCAGAGCTGACCTCACATAAACTAGTTCCTCTCAGCTGGTGATGGAGAGGAATTAATACAATGACACCAATAGCAATCAACTACCAAAGAGTGAAAGAAAACGAATAAACAGCAACAGCAGTGGCACCAGGCGGCTGCTCACCTACGACTGGCCGTGGGAATCCATCTGTTTACCACTTCTGAAGTGAACAGCTATTTTAACAGCTTGCTAACCTGCCTTCACCATAGAAACGCAAGTGGCATACACAGAATCTGATTTATTGAAATGCTGGCCTTCCCTATAGGTTTTTCTGCATGCTAATTTCTTCTTTTACCAATTTAAAAGTTTCATGTGAGTGAAAAAATATCATCTAGTGACACATTTACCTATGAAAGTCTGTGACATCCTTCCTGATTTAATGTTTCTTGATTAAATCAATGACAGTAACAATAATATGAGAATAAAAATGTCTTTGCATCAGCAGTAACCCCACATGCCCAAGGCCTTAAGACTATACCAATACCAGCGGTACTTCAGGGATGGACCTGGAGTCTTACACCTGCAAGTATCTGACCCTGCTACAGCCAGTCCGTGCCTGAAGGACGATCACTTTTGCATTCACTGGCATTTGGTATTCACATTCAGGCTGTTGTTTGTTCACCAACATCATTTCTACGCTTGCAGCTGCAGTTTAAAATGTTTTCAACCATAGACCTTAACCACTCAAAACCATGGAGAATCTGCTCACCTGACACAAGCAAAGCTACAGCTCTTTCACACACACAGTCACCAGGTTAGATTTCAAACAGAAGTAGATGAAAGACACATAAATTAAAAGAATCATTTTACCATCTGACAACGAATGCAGAATAAGAGATCTGACTTGTAAGAAAGGGCTGTTACTCGAAATACATTTTTTTTGGTACAACTTTTACTGCAATGGGTATTGATGGGGTCTGTTCGTATTCCTTATCTGGAAGCCCAATTCACTATGTTCATATGGAGTTTGCTGGTGTAATTGCCATGGTGGCCTCCTGACACCTCATTTCCCAGCATTTAGACCTTTTACAATGCTTTAAACCTGTGCACAGCAAACGGGGAGAAGACCCCTGGATCCAGAGCTCAGCACTCAGCTGGTGTCCTGCCAAATGAACCTGGCTCCATGGGTGACCAAGGAAATGGCTTGAGATGCTCTGGCCTCTGGAGTGAGAGCAATGATGCCTTGCTCAAATTTGGTCCTGGTCCCGCAGCCTTCCCCATCACACACCTGCTGACCTAGGTGAGAGGGTATGGGCAAGGTAACTGCACGAGCCACTGTTACGTTCATTGGAGCTGAAGATTTCTTCAGCAATTATGGACAAAGAAAATGCAAATGTTTGGTAACTTTTTTTCCCTCTAAGAAAGAAATTCAGAAATGTGGCAAGAGCCTTTTAAGTTAAGGCAAGTTAAGGCTTAGTACAGGCTAACACTGACAGTGTAGGTCTAACAGGCAGTGCTGAAGTTCTGTTTGTTTTTTTTTTTTTGAAAAAGTCAGCACACAATTTCAAAGTACATTAGTTGCTGTAACGAGCCAGGCATTACAAAATAAATCAGGCCAAATCCTCATAAACATTGAAGCTGTTCTCAGTAACAAACTGTTAGGAGAAGGAAATAATTGACCGTATTTCAAACAACTGCTGGGTTCCTGGCACTGGTGCTGCTCTGGCTTTTCTGCAGAAAACCACGGCGGAAGAAGGGCACAGGGAGCTGAGCTTTGCTGCTTCACCTATGTCGCTGCAGGATCCCACCTCATTTTGCCTCCCTCTTTGCAGGAGCTGCAGTTGATGTTCAGCCATGGCCAGAGAAAATTGTTGTTAAAATGCTACGAATCAAAGAATACTCTTTGCAGATTTTTCAGAGCTGTGAAACAGCTCAGGAAGGTCTGAGACAGCTCCCATCCTACCAAAAGTAAGTGGGAGGTTTGAAATTCATGTCAATCAAGTTTTAAGCCACACGAGTGAAAAAAAAAAAAGAGGGGAAAGGCAAGATGACTGAAAGGGAAAGTGAGAAATCTGTAAGTGAAGCTCAACACGCCCAGCTTCCAGTAAGATAAATAGCACCCCATCTTCTAAGAGATTTTCTGCCATTCTGGATTGGCTTGAGGATTGTTATTCTAACTGCATTTCTGTGGTTTTGTTTTTAAAGTCAAAAATAGTAAAAAATTACTGTTCCTGCAAAGCATTTGGGGGTACTTTTTGAATTGTCTGAATTTTTATTTAAGAATATATTTTTGTCTCGTTATTAAAGATGCTTTTAAATCCCCGATGGCCACCCTTAAATGTCAATTACAGAATCGTGTTGCTGAGGTGGAACAGCACATGCTTATTTTTTGCCTAGTATTTTTTAAAAACTAGCTGCGTATTAACAGAGTCTGTGAATACGCATCTGCTGCTTTTCCATGTACTGTATTATATTATGGTGCTTTCGTGATTCTCACATGTGAAACACGTACCATGCATGCAACACACAAATGTGTTGTTTTAAAAATTTATCTTCATGTATGCTGCTTGGAAATGCCAAAATAAAGACGCAGCCCAACAGATAATCTGGAGGGTTTTGTTCTTTTAGGCACCTGATGACCAAGGTATACCGGGTAGATTTTGCCATCAGCTAGATCGAGAAATCTATAAAAAATAAATATTCTTTCCGCTGGCTCCTTTATGAATAACCAAGTGCACAGCACGCAGGGAGTGAGCAGTGCAGCCGTCAGAACTCATGCCAGCAAACAAGATGCGTTCCATGCAATTTTTATGGACGTGCCATAAAAGACTGGATGGATCGCATCGTTACGCTTCTAGGGCTGTGTCTGAGTAAAATTCTGCCTCACTTTTATCAGGACTTTTAATGAGCGCCCTGTGTTTCTGCTGCTCACACAGCCTGGACCAAGGGAAGCAGTCAGTGCCCTGAGGACAGACCGTCCTCTTCAGGTGTGCTCCTCAGTGCTGAGCAGGACAGGTCCATCTAATTGCTGTGCTCAGGCTTGCTGGTGCTGCTGTGGTAAGAACCACACTGTGTCCTCTGAAGCAGGTGGTGTCTGCACTGGACACCCCAGCGTGGCCGTCTTGGGGGTGCTGTGGAACTGCCGGCTGCCACCGTCCTGCCTCACATCTGCCGTCAGCCTGCTGCGCGTGTCACGGGGTGATCCTAGCGTGCCACACATCGCTGTACCCGAACTGGGACCAGCCTAGGAGCCTGTGACCATCCCCTAGGTCCAGTAGGAAGTTAAAAGCACACAGCTGCAGAAAACCAACAAGACGTGTGTGCTAGGGACAAGAAGCAGAGTAACAGAGCCTCCCGCCACTGCAGCCCTCAAACTTCCTCTGGCCAGAGCACACGGTGCCAGTGACAACGTGTTGGACGCAGTGAATCAGACTGGTTTTAAATACAGCTGTCCTTATATGTAAACCATAGGCTCTTTTGTTTCCCCCTCATGTAAGTGAGCACAATCAGACTGTGAACCTGTGCTGATACCTGCCAACAGACAGCCTGGCTCAGTGATCTGCCAGTGTGGATTTCTGCATGAAACTTAAGCATATCTTCCATTTAAAAGACTTGATTCCAGAATTGAATTAACTATATCCTAAATATGAAACACTACAGAGAGTTACTAGTAAAGATGTTTTGGAAAAAAATTATGTACTAAGATGAAACAGTCACACACTGAAAGCTTCCATCCGTTCCTTTCCAGGGTAAAACTATGCCTCATGACAGCCAAGTACAATATATTTTCCTGAAACACAGCAGGAAGAATATGCTTAAGTACTGATTAAAATAATGGCAAACACTTGGCATTATTATGAACTGCATACAGAGAAAAGCCTGTTAACAACACTTGTGCCGTGTGCCAAATACATCAGGCTGCTTCGAAACTGCATCACCTCCCGAGTAGCTCACACACTCCTGACCAAAACATTATCGCTACAGTCACTGAAGCAAAACGTGGCATCCATTCTAAGCCACGGGCTAGATATTTCTCTCTTTTTTTTTTTTTAAGGGTTGGCAAATCTCACTCCTGAAAAGTGAACCTCTTGAAGACTAATCCATCTGCTGCGATGGTGACTTTCCTGACCCCTTACTTCCGACAGAAAACACTGCTCTCCAAGCCAAAGCAGAAGCTCGCTTTGTTGCGGTAACCTGTCAGTCTCGGCAAACAATCACATAGCTGCTCTGAGCACACCTCGCGCCGCTGACTCTCGAACTACTGCCTGCTGACACCTGGGTGTTCATGAAGGGCCGATGTTTCCATCTGGTTCCCGGCTAGGTTTGTTTCACTTTGTTTTAAAAGAAAAATGTATCTGTCAGAGCAGGTGCAGGCGAGCAGACATCCCAGCTGCCTGCACGAAGCAGTTGTGGCATTGAAACACTGAGCTGCTCTCCTGGGCGGGCTGGGAGGTTTGTGGGGCTGAGCTCTGTCGAGGCAGCCTCTCAAGGCAAGAGCCTCCCTCTGCCAGGGCACTGCTTCGAGACAGACTCTGCAATTCACAGCCCTGCAGGGCCTGCCCAAGGGGAAGAAAGGGTGCTTTGAGTGAGCCAGCGAGAACCAAACCAGGCGGAAGGTTCCTTCAGATGGCATCACCCTTACCCACGCGACGGCCTGCTGCAAGCCTTATGACTCAAGGCAGGGTAAGCCCTGAGGCCCTGTAACTCATCCCAAGCTGCCACCAAAATCAGTAGCTTTGCAAGACTGAAAATTACATTAACTCAAGGTCCTGGATTTAGCATAACGCGCATAGCTCAGAGCTAGCCCCGCAGACAGACTGGGTGGCATTCCAAGGGCAGTATTACTGGGCACCAGGAATTAGTGCCTTATGTTACTGACAGACTGTGAGCGTCTGGCTTTCAGTTTAACTCCCGGGAGATGTCTTACTAAACCAAGTGACATGACAGCAGTATTTGGAGGGTCCCATCTAGAACAGAAATCCCCTCATAGGAAACTTTCAGAGGTTTGTATCTAAGATATTAGGCCTTGAAACTTCTGGCAACATGCTGCTGAGACCTCCAGCAGCAACATCTTTTTAAGAATCCAGTCAGGAAGACATCAAGGAATTGCTTGCTGTTCTTCATGCCTGGAAAGCCTGAAGTGAGAACACTAACCACAACTCCAGGTGCTGACTAGATAACTGAAGACTAACGAGGTAACTCCTATAGGGCTTGGAAAGAAGGTAACTGAGTCTCAGAATGACCTGACTTGAGCCAGATGGCCTGCCATGAGCAGGAAGCCTTGGGTGAGCCACACACACAGTATCTTACATTAAGACATAATCCAAATGCTTCTTTTAGATCACGACATCTCCTGGGAGCACAATTTTTCATATGCCTGGGGGAGCTCAGGGTTATCCACGGCTGCACAGGACCTCTGAGGGAAGATCCACCAAGCGCCTCCAGAGCACGTTAAGAAACTCCTGCAGGGACAGCCTTGGCCTCAGAAAGGAATGAGGAAATCCAGAAGACGTTTTCCTGTAAGCCATGCAGATATACTGAACTAAAGTTCTAGGTGTTTGCATTTAGCAAAACACATTTTTGCCGATGTAGCTGGTTTGATTTGGGGGTCTATTTCAACTAGCTCCTCTTGTTTCACAGGCCAATAAACAGGCTGAAGTATTCATTTGTATGGAATAAACTTTTGGTATTGATTTATATCGGCTGGATTTTCAACCAGACTTTCAGCTAGGGTACAGACAGGTACATCCTGTGCTAATGTACTTCTGCTGAAGATCTAATGCACCTTCCCTTGCCGGGAAGTAACTAACGCAGGGTAGCTGAAATCGAGAGCACATTTTAAGTGCAACTGTATTAGAGCTCAATTTCTTACTGCTTCTGTGCCAAGAACAGTCCACAAAAAGAAGTTCACACTGAATAGATGGTAGGCGTTATATCTTACAGGTTTTATTTTTGAAAACAAAACAAAACATAACTTTGCAGCAGATATAGAAACGTTATCTCGTATTTTGTTACAAAGTGCTAGTGTCCTCCTGAAGAACCGGCAGTTCCACGTGCTATATAATGGTTATGCTATGCTCAAGTATAAGTTGCACCTTACTTAATATTTTCACACTTAAAAAAAAAAAAAAAAAAAAAAAAAAAAAAGAAAGGTCTGCTTCAGAGCAGGATTAGCTGCACGTTAAAAAAAAAAAGTGATGAAAAACGATAATAATCTAACAAATAGAATCGATGGAGAATGTCGTAATGCCTGGCAGAAGCACGCTGCCTTAGGAGGAGGAGGAGGATGTCTTTCTGCCCTGCTGTGCCTCCAAATGGAAACTTGTCTCACCTGACAGGTAAAAGAGCGCCACTGTAATGCCTTGCAGCTGCAAGAAGCGACATGACAGCTGGGTAACAAACCAGATCTGGACGTGCTGGGAGTGAGCCAGCTGCATTATGCAGATGCTTTGTTAGAAGAACAAAATGAGAGCAGATAACAAAAAGGTGGGAGTTTGAATATTGAAAATGAGTAAGTTTTAAGGTAATTTGTTAATTAAAAAAAAAAAGAAGTAGTGAATTCAATGTCCCTGACTGGGCATACTACACTGAGAGAATATCTTCACTTGTGAGGTTTCTTGCAGCTTTCTTTTCTTGCTGCATCAGAGCTCTTCTCTCCCTTCCCCAAGTATGATCACTACATGGCCTTTAATGCTGAAGCTCCTCCACTCCTGGTATTTCTCTGCAGACAACTGATGCATACCCAGTAAAGGCAGTGCAAGATTGCATACATTTCTTCTTCCCTGAGAAAATGGCACACAATTGGCAGGAAAAAAAAAAAAAAGCAAACCGAACAAACCAAAGAGTAAAGGCTTCCCTTCTGCTACTTTTGACTCAGAGACGAGTTCTGCTCCCAGGTGAACAACTGGTTTCTACTGGTTTCATGCAGGCTGTACTTGGGTCTTCTTGTGATCCTTGCAATCAAGCAATCTTCAGGTGTCCAAGGACAGGAAAAGACAAGATCTCCCACAGTCTAATTTTCCAGCCTAAACAAAGAAAGGTAAAACATAGGGGTAGAACAGAGGCCTAGTTAAATAAGTTTCCAAAGCAGTGGGGACCTTTAAGTTTAAATACTGATGATGATTACTACTCATTTCTAAACAGAAGACATTTCTGAGGAAGTTCTCTTCGTGTCCAAAGACCGAAAATGCTGCAAGGACTTCTTATGTGAGATGACTTCATTTATACTTGTGTGGGCTATAAATGAGCTTTCCAATTGTGTGAAGAAAACAATCCAGAAACACAAAGTGGAAACCTGGAAAGCTTAGAAGAAAAGGCAAACTCTCTTCCCACAGCCTAACTACTCTGAGTCCTGTCTCTCCCTATTCCACAATCTCCACCTTTATGCCAGTATAAATCCAATGAATTCTGTGGCACTATTTGTCTGTGGGTCTTTCCAACAAAGTCAAAGGAGCTGAACCAAGCTCAGAATTTAAAACAAATAACATGGAAGCTCCCATGTTTAAGCAAGAATAAATGGCCATAGGTTCATTGTTAAATACACAGCATTTTTATAGCCATGTAGATTTCAATGGATGATCTGACGGGAAACTACAGCTTACGGTTCTGAGGATCCTCCTCTGGTTTTTGGCATCTTCCATTTCCAGGTGGGAAATGAGTTTGTTTCTTTTTAAGTATAAAAAGAAAAAACACCCCAACAAATTCATACTCTAGCTAAAAACAAATTCTGCAAATACTATTAACTCAGCCATATGTTCAAGTAAACAATCACTTGATAGTAAAGCAGGTGAAGTATCAAAGAAGCTCTGTTTTAATAGTATTTATTTGCAATTGTTAGTTTTAAATGGGAACTGTTTACAGGCACACACTAGATAACCAAAATAGAATGAACATAAAGAAATCTGTTTGAAGGTCCTTTTCAAATATTTCAAATATTTTATTAAATATTTTATTCAGTTTCATGATCACAGTTTAATGTACTTTAGCATGTTATACACATGACTTAACATGTGCACTTAAAAATATCAAATTAGATAGAGGTTTTTGAAGAAAGCATGACATTTTATAAATGTGCTTATTGACTTTTAACTACACACATCTAAGAAGGCAGTAGCTTCGTTATACCACTTATGGAGATGAACTATTGTAAGGCATGTTTACACCAAGCTTTGGAGAGAATAAAGCCAAATACTGGGTCAAAATTTAGTGGAATTATGTATGAGAGTAAAAGTTGAAGGATTGGGCCCTAGGAAGAAGGATCAGAGCAAATCAGTTGTGTTAGAGCTGTCAACAGAGACTGGTTATGGAAAGCAAGCACTGCTGAGGAAGAAGGTTTTCATAGCATCTGAACTTTTTTCAGACATTTCTGAATCACACCTTTTGGTGTAACGTGCAAGAAAGAGAATGAAATCTACCAAGGAAGTCTGAAAACTGTTGTCTGAGAAACCTTGTGTTGTTTTATGAACTAAGGTGGGAATGCTTTTATAGAGGTAATGTCTTGCGAGTCACTGCACACTAATGTCTGTGTGTGATCAAAGCGTTGCAGTGCATGGGAGAAAATAAAGTTTCAGTTGTAGGGGTTAGAAGATTAGATTAGACCATTACATTCAGAAGCCCGGTTAGTTAGCCTGTACATTGGGACAGCAGATATATTTTTTCCAGTAGAGTACAGTGTGGGTCTGCTGGTATAAGGTAACAGTCAAGACCCAGAAATTACAATATAATTCTTTGGAAGAACTCAACAAATGTTCTGCTATTGCATGTGTTTTCAGAACTCTGTGCCAATGAAGACCCTAGGTCAAAATATCACCCAGAAACACCATGCAAGCCTAAGCCCAACTCTAAGCACAGTGGTCCATCGCTGGGGCTCCTGCACTGTCACGGTGCAAACAACAACGTTACCCCTCAAATAAGGATGGTTTTAAGCAGAAGCTTAGGTGTGTTGCTGAGTGGAGATCTCAAGTCAGTTCTTCCTAGGTGTCTGTCTTAGAAGAATCAGTGGGTGAACATAAAATATACATCCATTTTATAAGCTTCTTCAAAGTTGTCGATTCAGTAGAAAATACTGAGTATATAAATGGTTATAATAGTAGTTAGGTAATGAACCTCACTGTGCCTTTTAATTGAGAAATACAGGGGAGGAGGCAAAAAAACTCTTTCACAGCCTAAATGCACTCATTCACGGTTCTCCGTGTCCTGAAAATGACTCAGCGTTCTGGCAGCCTTGGATGACAGTTCCACAATATGTACAAGGAGAATGCCACAAATAGTACAAAACATGGCAAACAGACCTATGAACTCTACGATCTAGCAAACAAGCACAGCAAACAAACAGCATCTAGTGGATAATGTACGGTGTACAACACAAAAGTTGCACGGTTATGTTTCCTTGTGGAATTAGGATTGCCAATGTAAACTCCAGAATAATTTTCAAGAGCAGCATTTGGCTTACTGCGTTACCACCGGCAATATCTGAAGTCCACCACCCGACGAGCACTGCATCTCTGTTGTGATAAAACCTGACCTTGCTGAACCAACTAGCGGGCCCATGTCCTGCAACCCATATGACTATGGCAGAGGTTAAACAAAAATGCTCCAGCAACACGGTTTGGCTACCACTGTGCATTCAGCCTTATGTTGTCAGCTCTGTATAAACGTTGCTTTTGGAAAGGAAAGCATACAGTGATATACAGATGGTATCAATGGCTGAAAAGACTGTGTTCAAGCCTGAAAGCAAATGGAAGTTAGCGAAAGTAGTCATTTAGGAGAGGTAGCCATATTAGCCTCAGCACTCAAAAAAGGAAGTGCACTCAAAGGATCAACATACATTACAGGCTCTTGTAGACCCATGATGTTTTTGTCTTTCCTACTCTTTTTTTTACCTTGCAGAATGTACACACACGCACGCACGCACACACACGTATATCTTTTTTCCTAACTCCCCTTTGCTGCCACAACTTCACCCTACTGAGAACAAAGGCCAGCTTTCCTTTTATCCTCTCCTTGCTGTCCCATGTCTACAACCGTAGCCTTCAGCCTGCTCCAGTATCTGTACAGTAGCTAAACAGGCAGCAGAAAGTGAAACTGCTTCAATTTAATATCCTGTTCCAAAGGATGGCACCCGAACTACAAGGCATTCCCTCCTTCTGATGCTGTTACAACTCCGCTGGGTTTCTACTTGACAGACCGCAGAGTGCTCCTCAGCCTTGTGCTACAAAGGTTGCTTTCACCCAAACAGTAAAGACCAATGGTGGAACTTCAACGCCAGTTCACGTGCTTCTACCTATCCCTTGTTCCTGTGCCCCTTTCCAACAACAACGCTCAACACTTCCACGTCGAAAGTCATGCACCAATGCTATAAAATAGAAACCCAAACTAACGAGAAGTCTTTTGCTCACGACTTTGGGATATTGTATTAGTATAAAAGAGCATTCAGTCATCTTAAATAAATATATTCCATTTCTGAAATCACAGCACATTCAAGGGGTAATTCCTGCCATACGCAGAGCATTAAGTAATCACCATGGATGTTTTTGACTGATTTGGTCTAGTATCTGGAAAATAACCTACTGTGGGGATAAGAATCTGCATCTCAAATGTTCTGCAGAACATTTTTCCCATGTATGTATACAGTACTAGAATGATTAAGAAGACATTACAGTAAATTTCTCCCAGCTGCTTAGATCTGTAGCTTCGGTTACGACAATATATTCTGTATACCTCGAAACTATATATGAAGTATCAAAGGTCACTAAATAAATAAAAACTAAGGAAAACTGGGACAGTACTGCATTTTACACTTGAGACAAGATTCCCCACTCCCATGGATAAGTGATAGAGGACGACTATGGTAATTGCTTTTCTTTTTTTTTTTTTTTAAAGAAAGATTTATACACAGGTTCAGATCCAGAAAATAATGTGAAATGCATAAATATTGATAGCTTTAGCTAAGTTAAAATGGGTTCAGTAAAGTATGATACAACATATTCAGAATAAACAAAGCAGAAAAGCATCATATTTTGGTTTGCTTGAGATATACATAAGGTGCAACAATTTCTTCTCTAGAGGCATTTGTGGACAATGTGTTAACGGGTAACAGTGTTTGCTGGTATACTGAAGTACACACAATAGCAATATGATTTTCCAAAATGAAAGCAGCTGAAATTAATAAAAATTAAAACAAAACAAACAAGGAAAAAACCCAACCCCAATACAGTAAGATGTTGGTCTGAAATTTTTGTTGTGCTAACAGACTTTGTTACCTGAAAATACTGATACCCCTTCTAGTAGATTCAGGGAAAATTCTAGCTACTGAAATCAAGACGTCACTCAGAGAACCAACAAAGGCAAATGCCTAGTGAGCTATAAAGCTTTGCAGGATTTCTGCTACTCTCAGTGCCTAATCGCTTAAAAATTAAGCATATCTACAAAAAGGTTTATAAGTATCTGAAAACAGTCATATCCAGTAAACTGACCCAACCCTACCCCCTCTCTAAGGGAAAGTCAAGGAAAAGCAGATCAAGTAAGATATTAATTCATATAGAAAAAAGTAATTTTCTGTTTCTTTTAAAAAAGGTACCATTAATATACAGAAATATCTCCAGGAACAATATTGAAATTTAATTTCAGGAAGAATGGGGTGCTTTGACAAAAATATATCTACTCTAAAGGTTTCTAGAGAAATAAGTTAGTACCATTGTCAACGTGAACGGCCTGCACTGTAACATATTTGGATTTCAGCTAATTATAAAGTGGTCCAAAACTCCAACAGCCACCTTGCTGTGACCCAATAGTTTTAAGTCTTAAGTTTTTCCTGTCTTGTTAAAATAACTTATAAAACTTTAATAAAATCTTATTAAAAATACTGCCATAGGCTGCAATGGCATTTGAGGGGCTCTTAGTCATATATTCACCTGAATTTTTAAAAAGCCTTTTCACTGACTCGTTGGCTCTTAAATTTTATTGTTCTTTTGCTGTTCCCTTCTTCCAACACATGCATCTCTGATGGTGCCGTTTTAGTGAGACTTTCCAAGCTGTCTGCCCTATGTCAAACCTTTAATGCTTTGTTACAACTTGTGTGGTATGTTGTATGTTGTTTCCCAACAATGAACCAAAGACTTTCGCTTAACTACAACAATGAAAGGCTAAACCTAGCAAGCATTAATAGAGTTACTGTCCATATGGCTATTACATCAAATTAGTTACAAAATAACCCCAAAACACATTATCAATTCAGTCAAGTATAAATAAGAATGCCTGATAGAATGATGTAAACTCGCATCTTTTAAAGACTTAATTCAAAGAACTTCAAACTCAATCTAATACTATCAAAAATTCAGCCAGTATGACGAAGACTAATAGAAAATTATTGCTGGAGTCCAATTTGGTAAATTGTTGTGCTACAATGCAAAAAGTAGGGGAACATCTTGTGCTATTGAAGAAGTACCCTGTTGAATTTGTAGCTTTAGATTAGTTACTAGTTATCATTTTGCATCTGTTGGTAGGAATCAATGCTTGGTTATACAATAGTGTAAGTCAAAATAGTGACGATAACAGGCCAAGTGATACACTTGGCCTGGCTTTTGGGATGTATTTATGAGAGCAAACCACAAAAATTCAACATAAGCAAAGACAGAAACTGGCAGATGGATCTGTTTGGTAGTCTGAATTCAGTCAAACATTGTTCTTCGGTTGTAGTTTATCTGCATAAAACTTGCCCCTTGACCAACACAAACTGTAATTGGCCCTTTATAAAAACTCTGAAGCCGATTGAGACTGTGCATAGTAACTACAACAACGCCAGTGTTTGCAAAATGTAAAAGGTACGCGTATCAGTGTACATGTATATTGAAAAGTCATGCTTTTAGGTTCTTCAGAATGGTGAAATAATACTAAGGTCACTTTTGAAAAACATATTTGCAGTACTTTTTGTTTACAGGAAAGTTTCACCAAGTCACTCAGATATCTATGCAAAAATAAAGGAACCCTCCAAGGCATAGAAGACAAGTCAATTATCTGCAGTATTTTTCTTTTCCATACACCACTCCTTTTTCTAATGCACATCATCCTGGTTATTCAAAGCTAAATTAAAAAGAAACAAAACCCAAACATAGCCTGTCAGAATTTTTGCCAGTAAACTCTACCACTCTGGTGGCGAATATAAAAGTGCAGAACATCTGGACCACGTGGCTGCCCAAACACCGCTAACAATGGTACATCTGTCCAGGCTGCCTTGAGTTCTCTGGAACAGGTTTTAAATTCATTCTACAATATAAACGTAGGCATAACCTATTAATATAAACCATCTTAGAACTTAAATCTTCATGTACAAAAATGACTAAGAATATCTAATAATAACTAGTGCAGTGCGTCAGTGTTTTTGTTGTTGTTGTTGTTTTTTTTTCTTTTTTTCATTTTCATTGAACTAGGTATTATATGAAACTAGTTGCCGTACTCTCTGGTTGGTAAAAGAGATGCCGTGTGAGCTAACAGTAAAGGCAGCCTTCTTCACATCAACCACCTATTTACTGTTTAAAAGCCTTCAATAGAAAGCAAGCTCTGGGATCATTCCATTTCTCTTCATTAATAGACAAGTAATATCACCCTCCTACACACTGGGTTCCGATTTGAGGACCTGGCCCAAGTTGCTAACGTCTGGCTTCCAGTGAATTCTGGGCCACTCAGAGCAATAAGCACTTGCTTGCAGTCTATATTTTCCATCACATGGACTGACTAGCTTCCCTTGATAAAGACAAGGCTAGGATATTAGGTAAAGCACAATGTTTTACAATAAATTGGAGCTTCACTGGTCAGCGCAGGAAATAAGCACTGGAGCCTGAGACATTTCATTTGGCTGTCCATCATGTGGGAGAGGTGTGGCCCTCTGACTTCTGCAAAAGAAGAAAAGAAAAGCCACCCATCATTATTGGGAGCATGGGAGTTGCTTTTATCAGACCAGAGAGGACAGAAAGCAGCATGCGATATGGTTTAACACCCGATGTTACAACACCGTAACTCCCTACTGCTACAGGTGTCCACATACTGCTGGCTTTGCGCTCTTTTTATAGCTATTCCTGCAACAGTAAGAAAATATCCCAAGGACAACCTGCAATACAATGCAAAGTCAAGCAAAACCGAGTCTTGATGGCATCTTACTACCCAAAACAAAATGCATGGCCAAAGAGTACGTTACGAGCACACAAGTGCTGGTACTCATTTTCTAAGCGAGTGGCTTCAGCCCTCAGAAGCGGGGAGTGCAGCTCATGTGTAGCAAAAGATGGCAAATGCGGAGAGGCGTGTGTCACGTTAATGAGAGTCAATAGCCAGCTTTTAAGCAATATGGAAATATACCCACCAGCAGAGTTACATGTTGGGATTAGTCCAAGTGGCATGACTTAACACTTCATCAGCCCAGCACATCTCTTTCATTACTTGAGCAGTGTTAATTTACAAATGATCCCCTGGCACAGGATATCGTAAAAATAAACTGCACCAGAATTACGTGCTGGAAATCAACATCAGTCATTGAAGCAGATGGACTTGGGAGAACTCCTTTGCAGCTTGCTTTTTAAAATGCATACACAAGGCACATCACCGCCTGTTATCTAATCTCTCAAGTCAGATTCTATTTTTGTTACCTTATGTGTCACTTACAGCAATGTGAATCTGGGGCCTACTTCTTATTTACACGAAGACCACTTTCCCTCGCTCTGGCAGAGCTAGGACCTCTGCAGAAACGTGGGCACCAACGTGCTTTGCACACCAGGAGTGCAGTGAAGTAGCCTTAGCACAAAATGCAGCTCAGGCTCACAAGTGCTTAACCAGGGCACTCTACCCAGAGCTAAACAGAAACATTCAAATGAAAACCATGTTGTCACTTCCAGAAAAGCTCTAATTGCACTTAGAAAGGAGTCTGGCTTCCAAGGCCTAAGGCTTTGCAAAATTATTTAATAATTGAATTCAGATGCTGAAAAAACACATCAAGCAAACCTCTAATGCTATTCTTCCCATTTCCAGTTATTTGCAAATAAAGAAGCAAGCTGCAAAGATAACAAACAGTCAACAGAGTAGAAGTTAGCGAAGCATCCAGCCCATCAGATTTAGGTTTCTGTTTTGACTTTGATTTGCCAAGTGTGCCAGAGACGTATAGCTGAACTGCTACTGGGAAAGAGTCCCTGTTTTCATTTCCCTGGTGATTAGAAGCTGGAATTTGCTACAGCTGTCAGACATTTGCAAGTCTGGTGTTCTCAGGCCTCATGAAAGGTGCTGCATTGTGCTAACTGCACAATGAGGTGACAAAACATGGGACTAGGTAAGAAGGACCTGAACAGAAAGGTATGTAAAGCATTAGTTCAAGACATTCACTTTCATGGGGAAAAATGGGAAAATGGAACACACAACTTTTTAGAAGAACAAACTAGGCAAAAGCCTAACTAAGCAAATCCTGTCACTCTTGTGCAATTCTTTTCAAACTATCACTGGAAATGAACAAAACCACAGTGCTGCAAGCGATAGCACAACTCACTTCTCCAAGTCTCACTTTGTGACTTCTAACCACAGAAGAAGACAGAAATGAATTCATACTTTTGCTGTCTTAATAGCTCAAAGATGTTTTGCAAAACTGGGAGAAACTGAGAGAAAACTTGTGGAGTTTCTTAGATATCCAGCAATCTATCACATGCCATTTGCAGAGGCCATGATGCTTTCAAAGTGGCCCAGGATTTCCTCACTGACTTTCTACTCTAGAAAAGGATGGGGCATCATCTCCAACACACGGGAGCATCAAAGAACAATACCAGGTAATTTAGAACTAAGTAGGACTTGCCCATCATTCGTCATTCGTTTCTTCCCATCACAGGTCTAGAATGCAGGATCTGACCATCTGCATTGACCCAACGGGCCTAAGGAACCTGTGCATTCTCCACACGATCTGTGTGGATGGCCTAACTCTTACACCAAGAGGGCCAGCCCAAAGAAACATGCTGTTCCATCACCCAGAACTGTTCTGCCCTGAGGACATGCTGCAGCTGCTTTGCCTCCTACATAGCAAAGCAGAAGAGTAAAAATAACGAGTTAGCTTCATTCAGTCATGTTCAGAATGAGAACTTTTGCTGAAGTTATATGAAATTCTCTCCGCAGTCTTAGGCCACAGAGATGTACAAATCGGCATGCAATAGCTATTTAAGTCCACTGTTATCTGACAAATGGTGTCTGAAAATGAGGAACTGTTCATCATTAGGATCTCAAGAAACGTATCACGTGGTTTACATACAAAAATTGGGAGCCAAGCTTACTGGGGAGGATCATTTTACTGACTATTGAAATAGATTACATTGTCATGTAGGTGAAGAGTTAATACTGTGAAGCTAGTGGTAGAAAACAGACATTCAGAGAAAGCATTGGAGGAAGAAAGAGGCCAAATTAAACACTGCACATTGCTTGCTTTCCAAACATGGTAGCACCAAGGAGAAAAGAAAACCATAAAACCATACCTGTGTACATTTTCCATTGCTGCTACCTCTGCCAGAGCAGCTAAGCTAAAGAACGCAGACACTGCTGGCATATCTGATGTAATACTATGATTTTCTTCTGTCCCTGCATTTCTGGAGCATTCACTGTTGCAATGTGTTTCTGCACTTGAGGCTTTCTGAAGACTGCTTTGTGGCAGATCTTTAGGCTTCTCCTCTGAAACAAAAGAGAGTTAAGCTTGCAAGTCTAGACAGCCCTTAAGTTCACAGCTGCACATCCACGTACTGACCAGTCTGGTTTTAACAGCATCTTTACCTTTAGGGCTTCGATTTTGCTAGTGTAATCCTATTCATGCTGCAACCTCTTCTGACCCAAGCTACTGGCAGAAGCATATTGAAGTTTATGAAGCAGTTTACTGACTTTGGATTCAACTGAGTTTGATCCTTTGGGTCAGACAAGAGAGCTTGTGTCTCTGTGTGTGCTTAAGACGCAGAAGTCCTGAAAGATCATCTTAACCGCTGAGGACTCCTGCACGGGCTTTCGCATTGACTGTTGTATTATGGAACTTGTTTTTATGTTGTGTAACTAGCTGCAGTATAATTTTTTTGCTGGACTGGAAAGAATGAAACCTATTTGTTTTCCACTTCTCTTCATAATCAGCTCATGGTTCTGAGAGAAAGATCCAGGGAGAAAAGACAGATGTGGGCAGCCAAATAAAAGAGGTTGGATGTTACGGACACACTGATTTCCCAGTTGATCAATGTCTGCATTTTATTGAATGACCTTTCTGAGCAGGTCTGAGTCTGTGCTGGCTGAACAATACCTCCCTGATAAGTTGATTGTACTCTCATACCATCTCCAACTACTCAATTTTAACAAAATTTAAACTACCATTTCCTTACCCAGTGTCCCTCCTGCTGGTGACACTTGACCATCTGCTGTTCGGACAAGATGAGTGATCTTAGTTTTCCTTGCTTTCCTTTTCTGGCTCCCAACTAAAGGCTCTTGCATCATTGCTGGCTCTGGAGTGTTTAGGGCAGATATAGAAATTTTATTTTTCCAGGCAGGCTCACTGGAATTTTTGTCTTCTAAGAATATGGCTGAAAAAGAACAAAAAATGCACGTTTAAGTGTAAAATAATTCAACTGCTGGCTACGCTCATTTACTGTTTTGTAAGTATCCACATAACGTACTCAGCCTTCCCTCTCAGGTACTCAGAGCATAACACATGGCAAGATTTCATCTGGATGCTGCAGGGGTTTGCAGGGGAATACTAGCAACAGCTCCTAAAGATGTCCTAGGAGGTTCAACTTTCTAACATTTACAAAGGGAGCTGTGAGACAGGCAGCAGCATTTCAGTGGGAGCATGGTATCAGTCAGTGTAAAACGCTCTGCAACAGAAGATGCCAACAGGAAGCTAGTGGACACAATGCATTTAAGGAACAATGGTTAGAGTCCTCACATAGGCTTAGCTTAGCTCGTAGCCAGAATCACAAGCAGAATTCAGAAATTCCTGAATAACCCTCAGACTTCTCTCTATAGTCACTACTCTATGTTGTCTCCCTGAAGCAGAAGGATATGCTGCCTTTTGTAAAACAATAAAGCTTAAACAAAAAAACAAAACAACAAACAAACAAAAGCCAACAAAGGCAGCAAGTACAAAAGCTGAACTAGATCGCATCTGAAGATGAGAATAAAGGAAAGTAAACACAGGATAAAATACTGTGATGGAAATACTGCTTACGTAAGTCAAGAGTGTGAAAGGAACACTTTGAATCTTTTTCAGCAGTACCAGTGTTGGCACTTCAAAGCAACTTTCCATCCTGAAGTGGAACATAATCACAAGTTTTCACCTGACTAGACACTGGTTTTACTCTTATTCATGCAGAAATTGGCCAAGCAGCAATCACTGGCAGTATTTAGATTTCTAAAGGCTGAGATACAGTCATAAATTGCTTGCCACAGGAGGAAGTTCTTCACTCAGAGGGCGGTGAGGCACAGGCACAGGCTGCCCACAGAAGCTGTGGGTGCCCCAACGCTGCAGGTGTTCAACGCCAGGTTGGACAAAGCCCTGGGCAGCCTGGTCTGGTGGGAGGTGTCCCTGCCCATGGTGGGGAGTTGGATCTGGATGGTATATAAGGTCCTTTCCAACCCAAGCTGTTCTATAATTCTGTGATTTCCAGCAATTTAATAAACCATACTCCTGATACCACAGGGTATCACTAGTCCACAAATTCAATGTGGAATAGATTTTCTCTTGTAATCAAAGTCTTATGAGGCCTACATCATCTGTGATTACAGAAAGACAGGGTTGGCTACAAAGGGAATGCCCAGGCTGTTTCTTTGAGGCTTCTCTAACCTGTTTTGAAACTGGGAGTACTCGTGGTATCTTCACCAAGTCCTCAGGTTGTTTTTTTCCCAGATGCACTGCCTCCTGAACAATTACATAATTTTTCCTAATGCCTGCATCTCATCTCCTCTGCAGCACTTTCAACTCATTATTTTCTTTACTACCTATCAGGTAACAGCCTCTCTCTTTTTAAGAGTCCTTTCTCTGCTGTTACCATGTCTACATTTAGCTTTCTCTTCCCCCACCATTTCTTTCATTCTTTGTTCCCATTTTCAAGAAATGCCTAAGGCCCATTTGTTCACTTTGTGGGTGGCAGGACAATCAAAAAATGACATGCAAAACTCAAGCTGGAGTGCCAGCCACGGCTGTTGCAGAAGGGTTAAGCACCGAACAACATCCATCTCCTATACTGAGACTGGGCACGTCATGCAAGAGCAGAAACCTCACGAATTACGTACAGTAGCCAACCAATCTGCCTGGACTTCGTCCCTGTTTCAGTATATATTTACTGTTTATGTACTGGCTAGATATGGCTATTATACACTCTTAACTTTTTCTAACTTCTTTAAACGTTAACTGTGAGCATGTGGCTGAAGAGAATACACATAACACATTTGTGTCCTGCTATCTGCTGCCCCTCACTTTTTTAAGCGGGAGGGGACCTTGTTTTCCTTGTAATGTTTTATAGCATAAGAATATGATCAGATCTACTGTGTGTATAAAAGCATTTGGGAATGTTCCAAAACTTAATTTATGTTCTTAAATCCATCTTCGTATCTTCTTGTGTTAAATATCTGCTGGACTTGTGTGTGACCTTTGTTTTGAAAAAAACACGGAGCTTCCATGAACATTTCTCAGTGTTTACCCAAATATGCTAAATTTTTTCAGAGCACAGCTTTGATATATTTTTTTTAAAGAGTGCAGGAGTGATCGCAACAAGATCTGCTCCTTAACGGTCCAATTCAGTAGAAGCATAAATGACTGTAAATGTGACTTTCAAGTAGTTCAGTGTGGTTAGTAGTGAGATATTCGGATAGGCTTACTGTACTGAGACCAAAATCTTAATTGGAATGTATAATTAAATGGGCAGCTTTCTCTCTAGATTTATTTGGGAATTCCTAAGTGTTGATTATGTATTAATGTAGTGGTTTGGTTGTAGTCCAACAGTATTTGCTAATTACGATTTGGGGATTTGCTCTAATTAGATACTACTTTGACAGTGCTGTTTAATTCTAGTTTGACTGAGTTTATAATGGTTTTAATTTTAGCAATGCAAGCCATCTTTTTACATTTAATAAAAATATTAGAGACATGATTTTAAACAATAAACAACATCTGATAGAAAGAAACCCATGTATGTTTTTAGCTACATGTGTAGTGTATTATGAGCTATGTCAGGTCACTAGAAATTAAGTTGATTGGTCAATACAACAGACAGCTGTCTTTGAAATTTATTTTTCACATTGTAGACATCCAAAAGGCTCAAGAAATTGCTAACATAAAGCCTTGAAAGGTAGAATAAAAGAGGCAGTAGTTAAAAAATTAAAGACAAAATGGTTTAAAATTGTAAAAATGAAGTTGAAAGAATACACGATAGCTGGGCGTTTCACTAAGATACAGTAGAAGGTGACTGACAAATTCAGGATGTTGTTAAGTGTATTCCCCTTCCGTGTTTTAAGGTTTCTCAATCCTTGAAATGAGACATAGGAGAGTCCTCTATGATTATTTCCTCCTCTAACTCAGGAGTAAGCTCTTTATCACTTCATCATAACACTGCTGCCATACAACTTTGACTAGGGAAGGATTAAGGATGAATAATGAATGAGTGGGGTGGTGTCTGTTTTTTTTTTTTCCTGCCTGTAAGAGGAGGGGGGGTTGTTGGAGGGAAGAACTGCTTTCCTCAAGAGGATTTTTCTTCTCTACCCAAGCTGGTGGAAATTGGGATGAGAAATTATTTCATTATATTCTTTGCAGTTTGTTATTTGTGTAGAGATAAAACCTAACTCAGAGGAAATCATGCAAGACTAAAGGCTTCACCAACAAGACCCTTTGCATTAAAGTCCAGAGATTAAGCGTCCACACTTCAACAACTGAATACCCAACCTATTCTTTATTCTCCATTTCCTTCCAGAGAAAACAGCACTCCCTTGCTTCCACTGACAAAGGTATACCCATTTGAATGCTTTAAACCAGACCTTTATTTTTCAGTGCAGAAAGGACATGGCTAAATAAGTTTAATTCCCTCTGTTTTTCTTTAATCGTATCTGTAATCCATTTCATATCCCTTCTGTTTTCACGCTGTGTTACGTTCAAGAATGTTGTAGATTTTCAGGAAAACACTACCTAGAAATTATGCGAGATCCTGCAGCTAGTGTTCAGTCCTGCAAACATTTCTATGGTTACCTTCCCACATGACAGTAGTGTATGCACAACTACAGGGCTATTTATTTATTTTTTTTAAAAAACAAGAGGAGTTGAGCACAATATGAAGAGCTGGACCTTTCAGCATACATATACCATGGACACAAAAATTACTTAGAAAGAAAAGCATCTAGAGCTCTATGCTAGACTGTTTCCTGAGCTAGATTTGTTTGAAGTTAGCACGGACAGTCTACCTTACTCTGCAGGTTTGCAAAGTACATGCAATCCTCTTACTGCCCCCCCAAGCCATGCTTGGTTTCTTCTTGGGCTGTAGAGTGCAAGCTGGAAGGCAAGGATTTAAAAAACCTGACTCTGCTCTGACATTGCTCATTTATGTCAACTATCAGTATTTCTGTAAAGCTTGCAGCTGGAGATTGGAAGTTTCTTGCTAATCCTGATTTTAATGCTGCAGTGTAACAATATGCAATTAATAATAATATGCAATCAAAGCAAAAACAGCTGAAGTGGTGTGAAGAACACTGATGAACGCCTTTAACCCATCTCTCTCCTAACGCTATGATGAACAAGGATGGGTAGGTTAAGATAGAAGTCCCTCTGGGAAACGCTAGTGCCAAACCTGTACTCAAATCACAGGGGCAGGTCTATGCTAAAAGTGCTGAGCTGAAGAGCCCAGTGAATAACTACTGGTCTCACTCTAAACTGAAGAGCTATGAGCTGCCTTTGCGACCATAAAAATGATGTCAGTTCAAGTCATTGAGCACACCACAGAGTTGCTGCTGCACTACCACTCATGGGGTAGGAAGGCATACTGAACCGTAGCAAGGAGTGGGACTAACAAACAGTGACATCCTCTGACAAGAAGGCAGATAGGAGCTGGTGTTGTGGCACATCCACTGGTATTTTATGTGGTGTATTTCTCTAAGCATCTGCAAACTTGTAATACAGTGATTTGCACTGGTGGTGCTGCATACAAAGCAGTTACATGAAGTCAGAATTCACTCAGATACTCGAAGCAGAGAAGCCTGGACACATGACCCAGTCATTTTAAAATGTGCCTTTAGTGCATTGATTGTCTGGGAGACAGAAGTGCTCATTCAAAACACACACACTTTCACAGGTCTGTACACACATACTCACATTTCTCCAGCTGAAAAAGGATGAATCTAGCATGACCCCTGCTGACAGCAACCCTTCCAAGTGTTTTCCCTCCAGCTATCAGAATACCCAAGCCTCTCCTTCTTCCAGAAAAATCAACCCCATAAAAACCTTACATATACACTTGTGATCCACTGCAAGTATAAACTAACCCCAAAAAGGAGGAGGAATTTTCATTTCAGTATTTGATTCACTAATTAATCCCTGTGTATTTTAATTTAAATGAACATACTGGGATTCTCAGCTTGAGTGCTGCAGAACATGGGATAGCGGATTCAAGTATTTTAGGGCCACACTGCACTGGAACTGATGAAACTACGATGTTAGGTGAGGCTGTTTGCCATATGCCGAGGCCATACCCCAGTGCACTTGGCTGGTAACTGCTGCACTTTGTGTCACCACACCGTATGCTTACAGCAAGCAAGACCCCAGATTTTCACTCTGAGAAAACACAGTTCCCCTCCAACGTATACATCCAGTGTCTTTCCTTTGATGATTTCTATGTGGGCTGTGTAAGACTGGTAGGTTCAAGCTTCTGGTGCCTTAGTTTCAGTCTTGGGATGAACTCAGCAAACTGGCCCTACTCCAGCAAAGCACAGACATCTTTAATGTTTAGACGCTATGACATTATTCACATGCTTAACTTCCAAGGACATGCCTCTGTTGTGCTGGAATAAGGCCAGGGCATTCAACACTTGTCAGGCTTGAATCTTTGATCATAGTGAATGCTTCACTTTATATCAAAACAGGCTGGTTTCTTTTAAATATATATATATATTTAATCATTTTGCTTGGCTTCATGTTGTATCTACAGATTTTAAAATATAACTATTTTTTTTACTCAATCTTGTCTTAAATGCTGTTTCTTTTCCTACAGGAGAATTTAAACACTGCTTTTTCATTTTTATTTATTCATTATTTATTCACAGTAATTTCTCTCTATGGTCCATTAATAATTCAGGCACACAAAAATCTGAATGGCACCCAATAAAAACTATCTTAATGCATGATGTCTTTTTCACTCTGGTGTCGAAGCACACTAGTTACTTCTCATGAACAACTCTTGCAACACATTTGTTTTACAAAACCAATGAAAAAGAAATTTAAAAATATTTGCATTGTTGAATGCAGCACAGCTGGCAGAGCCTATGAGGAAAAACAGTGCAAGTGTACCACAGAGGATACAAAACACAGCATCAGGAAAGGAGAAGAAATGACGTGATCAAGCCTTAGGGAAAAGGATTGAGCATAAAGATAGCTGGGGGAACTGGAGACAGAGATTGTCATTTTATTATCTTAAAAAAAGACAGACATGGATGGGGGAAAAAAGGGAAGAAATTCATGGAGCTACGTAAGTAAGAACAACCAGAGAGGCTCTGCTGTATCTCAAGGATGATGTGGGAGAGAACTCCATTGTGGATGGGTAGAACTTCATTGTGGATGATTTGCTTAGCATGGAGAAGATGACTAGGGGGTGGTGAGGAGGAAAAAAACGCCCAGGAAAACAGGCTAAGTTATAATCCTGTACATACTGTACACTTGAAAACAACCCTGGGACTTGTGAGTGTATGGGTATGCAGGACCAGAATGCTCTAACAAGAAAAAGGCTTCAGAGAACTACTGGCAGTGTAGAGGGTGGAGCAGATCTGAGGCAGAACTTAAACAAGAAAACCCTGTAGATTATCTTCAATCAGAGGCAAACAGGCAGCTGGTTATGATTTCTACAGAAGGAGGGTTGGTTCAAGGATGGCAGGAGTACTCCTGAGAACCAGTGCAGAAACCAGCTCTCATGTTCTGGCCAGTCTGCAGAGCTCCAGACAGATGGAAATCAGAGGGAGAGGAGCTAGCAACATAAATAAGTATGGCCAAGGGGTAAACAGTATGGTGTCCGATAGGGAAGGGATGGAGATAAGAGCAATCAAAGGACTAGAGAGCTACAAGCAGTGGAAGATAAAGTTCAGGGCCAACTGCAGAACTGCCCTTGCTTTGTCAGCTCTGTGACACAGAGTCTGGAGCAGGGAAACTGTAATCAAGGGCAATACCAAGTAACAGTAAAACAGCATTGTACTCAAGTAAGGTAGGATGATCAACTGGAGCCAGGAGCTAATGGAGTCAAAGCAGACAGGGAAATAAGGGACCAAAGCAATCAAAGACTAGAGAGTCGAGTAGCCTCTGCCTAGAAGCATCCCCCGATACTGAATTCAGCGAGCAGGCAGACCAAAACCTTATCTAAGTAATGCACCAGTACCTGTGTCCGGAACATTAAGCTTCTCCTTTTTGTGCTTATATTTGCTGACAATTTTGTGGAATAAGTTCTTTTTCTGAGACTGGAATGAACCTACAGACAACATTAATAATACATACTTTTAATCAGCAGTTTTAAAAAGAGCATAACAGTCACAGCATGTACTATATAAAACCTCCCCTTCCACTAATAGAGGATGCTATTTCATGGTGAAGCACAAAAACTAACACCCACTGAGCTCTCTGGAGGCTTTCTATTTAAATAGGCTGTACTTCAACCCACCACCTCTCTATACAAAAGTGTCCCAGAGCATTTTGTAGAACGATGACCGTCAGAAAGCTCAGCCATGCAATAAAACAGGAGTTTTGTTTGTTTGTTTAAAGACACACTCCCTTTCAGATGTGTAGTGGGATGGAGTTAGCCTTCTTCGCAGCAGCCTGTATGGTGCTGTGTTTGAAACTGGTGACCAAAGCAGTGCCGATAACACACTGGTGTTTTAGTTGTTGCTGAGCAGTGCTTGCACAGCGTCAAGGCCTTCTGTTTCTCGCTCTGGCACCCCAGAGCAAGGAGTGCCCTGGCAGGGGGGCACAAGAGGTGTCAGGGGACAGGGCCATGACAGCTGGCCCCAACAGGCCAAGGAGATATCTCACACCATACGATGTCACACCCAGTAGTAAAACCAGGGATGGGTTTCCGAAGTAGCTGATGCTCAGGGCCTAGCTAGGCATCGGTTTGTTGGTGGTGAGTGATTGATTTTGCTTCACTTGGTTCTTGTTTTTATCCTGTTGCTTACTAAACTGCTTTTATCTTAACCTACAAACGTTTTTGTCCTCACTTTCACCCTTTCTGGGTCTCTCCCTTATCCCTCTGTCAGGGGAGCGAGTGAGCAAGTGACTGGGTGGGTACTTACTTACCAGACACGGTCAACCTCTCCCCCCCCCTCACCCCACGCAGGATGCAAGAGTTAGGTTTGCCTTGTTGGTGACCAGAAATAAGTTTACAGTTAAGTGAAGAAGCTCCCAGGAGCATAAGGCGATGGTACCGTTCCTACTCTGATAGTAAGGTCTTTACTAGTAATAGTCAGAAGGCATTTTACAGGACAGCAGACAAAGCATGCCACTAGCAGAAGCCATTAGGAAGCCATCCTTTGACTCACTAATGGAGTCAACAGAGATACAGCAGCAAAGAAATAACAGACGCATTATTTCTACGCTGCAAAGCCACTTTTAGGCAGTTACTTTTCAGAAACAAACTGCGCATTGAAATCCTATTTCCGAAGATGCAGCAGGTAAGCACCTCTTCAGGCTAGCTCAGAACAGACCTGCCCAAACAGAAAGGAGATGCAGTGCAGATGCCAGGACAGCTCACAGCCTAACAAGAGGCCATCCTTCCCAGCTGCACTGTAGCAGGAACTGCACACCATCCACCACACTGACCTCCTCCACTCCTCCTTACCCTTAGGAGAAGCCAGACACACACACAGGCTACTGAGACAACTGTAAATGTATAGTTATGTGATCAAGGTAAGTTCGCATCATTCATCTGCAGTTTTCGATCGCTAACCAGCTCTGTATGTGGGGAATGAAGGAGAAAAATCTGTAGTACATGCAAGAAGGAGAACAGCATTCGTAGAAACTAGCTTCTGTTTGAATAGTACACAGAGAAATATCAAATCCAGACAGAAACAGGCAGAAAAATCCTCAGATATTATATACTTTGGCTTTGTGGCTCACTGATGCTTTTTTTTAAAAAAACTACTAAAGAAATCAAAATCTGGGGAGAGGGGAATAATATCACAAAAAAATCCTGATGTCAAACAACAAACCAAAGCAAAACCAAACAACAATCCAGGCTAGACACCATCTTAGGTAGCATCAGCTTGAGTTTTAATAACTTTGCTAGAACTTGTAGAGAAAATACTATAAAGTTCAACAGAATAGGCCATATTCACTCAAACTAATTCAAGTGTCTTTCTTACAAATTTTATAGTAGGTTCCAGAGTATCACAGAGTTGGATAAGCAGTATAGGGCCAGTACAACAAGAATGCGAGTCATGAAAAAACTCAAAACAGGTTGAGAGAAAGCCTAAGTGAAAAACCTGGGCCTTCCTGAAGACTAAGGTCAAATACTTAATTCACATCAGAAGAGACTAGTCTTTCCAAAACAGTTCCACCAGACACAGAGGCAGAAATATGCTGTAGATGACTAAGGACATTTCTACTGTTTTTATTTTTTATTTTTTTTTTTTTTATTTTTTTTCCCTTTCTTTTTTAGGTTAGCAAATTCGTGGTTAGTAGGTGCTTGGAATAAGCAACATTTTACATGGTATCAGGGAAGTCTCCATCTCTATAGCTCAGCCTACACCCTACAAACCGTTAAAATCAATTCCACAGACTATCAGTGCGTGTCAGCAATTGAACAGAATAATATAAGAAGAATAATAATTGAGCAAATAAGATTAAAAACTCCCCAAAAAGTGACAGTTGTTGCACGAATAAGGAAAACTGTGTCTTAAATTTCTCTTCTACCATTCAAGGAACGTTTCTGATAATCTTATATCTGCACCATGTAGCAGATGCTAGATGGTTCATAGCACATGCTACTTGAATGTAAAATTATGTTCTCAAATGGAAAGACATTGACTTCAGTGGAGTGAAAAAAATAGCCACCTTCTTAAAAGGAAATTTCTAATACCCTACACTTTTTCCCTTTACTCTTGTGAGACAGTGGTCATAGTTACTTCCTATACCCTTTGGCCACACATGCAGTGAAAGAGAAGATGAGTTAATAGTCACGTACATCAAGATGTCATACTTAGACCTGAGAATTTGACTTCAAACTCCATGAAAAACTTACGTCACTTTCCCTGCCTGAATTACTTGGGAGTCAGCTAGATGATATGCTCAATGTCCTCTGTAAAACGCCATTATTATATTCACATACATCATATTTACACACACAAGTTATCTAGCAATTAGAGAACAGACTACTTGGTTCTTTGAAAATGTCACCATCCAGATTATGGCATGAACCAATGAACTGCCAAACATGGGACCTTTGCAGGGCACATGCAGGTATGAAAAACAGAGCTTTTCTTTTTCTTCCAATAAAAATCAACCAAATGAATGGAGGAGGCAAAATATAGTCCGGACCTGAGAGGACATGGGCACATGTATTTAATTTCAGTAGAAAAGGCTGAACAATGGGCCATTCCTAAGATCAAATATCCCTTTTCACTCTCCAAGAGCAGGTGCCCCAGGGACATGGTTCAGTCATAAAATAATCCATGATGGAAAGACCTAGCCAATCTTGCTGTTAGGCAGTGGATGCTAGGAGTGCCTTCCTATAGAAGGCTTAGAATTGCTTTTATTCTTGTAAGTTTACTTGCTACTGCTATACTGCCACCTTAAGTGTAGAGTAAGTCCTGTTCTCCAGCTGATCTTCCTTGACTGAAAATATTCTATTTTGCTCTCCTTTTCCTAGTGCTACAGCAGCTGCTGCGTGAGAACCACCTGCTAATCCCTGGCTGCAGTGGCTCACTGTACTCCCTGTGACAGCACCAGGGATTTCCTTCTGGGAATATCAGCGTGGACAGCAGCAGTTTTTTAGGGAAGCAGTGGGCAAGAAAATGAACTGGCCATGCATCACTGCATTTCCTCCATGATTCTGGGCATGTGCTCCCCCTACTCCTCCAGCGTCCTTTATTGTACATGGCCAGACCAAACAGAGAACATTTCAGCACTGTTATAAGACAACCAGGATGAACATACGTGCCTCTCAGAAGGCTGTGGCACTGGTTTGACGTGAGGAAAGGAAGACCCTACAGAGGAGGTGATGAAGCTCACCTTACCATGGGGTCAGCTCATTCCCCCAGCTTGAGACTGGCCTCCTGTTAAAATCCTTGCCTTGTCCTGTGAGGCCATCAGGTTGGCAGGACCCCATAAGCTCCACAGCTCTCAGAAGAGCTGGAGTTTGCCAAACTCTCCATGTTTCTCAGTCTCTCAGGAGGATGGTGCTGTATTTTTAGGTTGTGATCTGTGAAACATTATGGCTTGCCATCTCCAGACATCCTAATGCTTAGAACTAAGCCAAAAACCCAAACTAAGGCTGAGAGGAATGCCACAAAGTAGGATTATTTTTAAGCTGATGCTCTATTTCTAGTCCTAGAGGTCAAAGAAAAAAAAAATTGCAGACAATCCCTTTCCTGAATAAAAGTACACTATGCAGTCTTTTCCTGGCCTTCCCAAAACGAGAGCTTTAGCGAAGTGTTTAGTGTGTAAGTGAGCATTTCTTCACAGCACACCACAGAAATAATGACTATGCCTGCTGCTCATTTTTGCATATAAGCGAATTAGTGACTCACTGCAGACTGATGACTCGTGTGGTGGGATGTTTTGGCACATATGCCACTGGAAAGAAGAAAAACAAAATCAGTCACAGCTCCAGCAAATGTCGGAGCAGGCCATCTGCACAGATTCAGCATAGCTGTATTTTTCAGCCATTTTGTTACATTGCTATTGTACGTGCATGCTCCTGCTGTGCTTGGGTGGGATCTGCAGAAGGCTGCTGACTTGTTTAGTTCTACTTCCACTGAAGAAAGATCCCTATTAAGTTCAGTGAGAGCAGAATTTGGACAATCTGGAAAAACTGGAAAAAACTGCCTTTCATTTAAGAAAATTCAAATTTTCCCTTGCACGTGGACTCGAAACAGTTATGTCACAGGGTTCTTCGTGTGTTTTTACATTAAAAGAACTGCCTGATGCGAGGACTGGGCATGGCAAGCACAATGGAAGGATTCAGTCAACGCTGATCCACTGATTTTCCGCTTTGCAGTAACAAAATGCCCTGCCAATCCTGTCTGTTTGGGTCAGGTAGCAGATCAGGCCCATCATCTTATTTAGCCCCATGTAGTTATAGTTTCATGACATACGACAGAAAATCATCTTGCATCATTTACTTCAAAGTAAGATAAGGCTTTGTCAGGCAGGGTAGAATGTGGTTTTTGTTTTAAGGCATAGAGAATTAGTTATAAAAGAAACAACCTACCTCCAAAACAAAACAGAACAAAACCCCCAAACATTTCTCTATTTTTAATCACCTAGCATCCTCTGGGGGTTTTAGTGTGCAGCGCTCCAATCTACTTTTCAGCCTTTAGTTGCAATTTAGCAAGCACTGATCTGAAGACTGCAGAAAGTAATTATCTGAGGATTGAAAATGCACGGGAAGTTTATGATTCTGCACATGCTCATCCAGGAAAAGCAGGGCATGATTTTAGAGTGTTCACTAAACCTACTCCTCATGATCATTACGTATTATTTGGAAACAAGGCACATTAGAGGCCCCAGCCACTAGTAGGCACCATTTGTACTGGATGCCTCATCTAACGACCTTATACAAGCCAGAGACAACTCTAAAATAAAGAGCAAAGCAGCAGAGAAAGCTCCACACAAGAGGATAACGCAGAGCACAGCAGAGCAAGGTTAAGGTCTCCTACATCCCAAGCCAGAGTCACACCCACAGGACTGTACTGTCTCTTCACAGTACATGCTCATCACACTGCAAGAAAAAAATGCCACTTGTCCTTCTGCTGAATTCTAACAGTGTAAACATAACAAAAAAACTAGAACCATTCCAAAGTAGTCTATCATTTTGTCAGAACTGCCTGTTTCCCGTGTTTCATTTTCTGCAACGCTTACAGAAGCCCAGCTTGTAGACTTGTATTCATAACACTGTTGGAGGCTAGTGTTTTCTTGCTGTCTGTGGACTCAGGATTTGCAGGCAAGCCAACAGCATGACTAGGCTGAATGGCCTGTCAGTATGCTACAAATTAATTCGGGGACTCAGCGCAATGAGTATTTGGCTCTGCTGGAACAGTTTCCCCTATTAAGCTAGTAAGCTTAGTTGTGTGCAGTTTGGTTCAGGTTGTTTCAAATACACAGCTTGGATCCTAATTTTAAGAATCCCCCCAAAAATCTGGCAGAAAACAAATTAAAATCAACCTACTGCCATGGAATGTTAATATTTTTAGCAATTTTTCTTTTCCAAAAGGGAAAAAAAAAGATGTATGTTGGAAAGTTTCTCAGTTAGCTCTTGAGAGCTGAGCCTCACTCTCCAGGGAGCTGGAATGACTGATGTGAGCTGCCAGCTCACCCAGCTAGCTTTTGTGAATTCAACATTCATTGGAACTAGGAACAGGTATCGCTATCTCAGTCTACATTTAGTTCAGGGCTATGGGTAGATGTTCACTGCAAAAACAGCAGAGTCACCACCGTTACTCCTGCCTCCAGGGCTGTTTGTTACAAGCCTACAGCTCACTTGGCTTGAAAAGTTCATGCGACTGTTGGCCATCTACTTTGGTACAAAGTCAGCTGGCTTGGTTTAAAGAGCCCCATTTGCCAGCTACAGGCAAACGCTCCATGGCCTTCTCCTCTCTGCAGGGCTGTGCCAAAACTACTTAAATCAGGCTTGTGACTTGCCTGCAGTTATGTTTCTGACCTTCCCTTGTGATGTGGCCAAAAATATCCCAAAGCTTTTTAATAGTGATGGAAACAGGGATCAAAATGAACTTGTACTTAGGAACTCAGCCAAAAGCAGAATCTAGTCCTAGGCTACCTGGTTGGGGTAGCATTATCATGAAATTCCCAAACAAATTGGGACCTGCAATTTTTTTTTTTTGAAAGACATACAGACACCTGAACAGATTAGTGAGAAATCCACACAGCTGCTATTACAACCTCAATTGCCACGCTGTGCCCAAAAGATGTTGTGTAATAAACCACTGTATTAATATACTGTTAAAAAACAAAAAGTTCATTCATGCTCATTAAAGAAGTTCTGTAAAATATGTACCATAAAAATGGAAGAGACAGAACTCACTTTGTATCAGCACAAGTCTAAATTTGCAGGAGTCTGACAGTTCCATATCTAATTATATAAATACAAAAATCAATACTAAAATTGGCATGTACTAGAAAAGAACAGCTGCTCAATCCTGCATATTCTAATGTAATTATTTGTGAAGCATTCAAAAGGCATAGATCTAATCCAGGGTTGCCTGACTCAAATACACGTACTGGATTTGAAAATCAGCCAGCCCATGATACTACCATGGTAGCCGAACAGGAAACCAGGTTCACATTGTAAACTGTGCATAATGAGCATTCTTCTGAGCATCCTTTTGTCTTGTAGAATTATCGGTATGTCATTCCTTCATTTTGTGATGCCACAGCCTAAAAGCATTTTCTCTAACTTACATTTACTTCTCTACCACTCCCGTGACACAGGCTGTCTGAATATAAAACAGTCAAACACGTCATGAGTTATTCTCCTCTGTGACCCTCAGCAACAGAGCTGAGCATAGAACTAGTTTTCCTGTCCTCTAACCATTTTTATCATCTCAGCACATTTTCAGTCTAATTTTACATTGTAAGTTTGATTTCTTGAGGAAAAATATCCAATTCATTCAGACATTTCTGGTATCTTATTAATAAAGCCTAGGATTACATTTAAATGAAAAATAAAACACATAAAACCATGCTTTGAAAAACGTCAAAGTAACGTTTTGATGACCTGCCATTTTTCTCCCCTGCCAGTTTCTTCAGGGAAAACTTGTCAAATTCACTTACCTCACAAATATTCCCCTCCCTTTGTGGTTTTTTTTTTTTTTTTTTGGTTAGGTTTGCTTGCTATGAGAAAATTATTTCACGTACAAGCTCCAAGCTATTCTACTCTACTCAGCACAAAAAGCAGAAGTCAAAAGTATGGCCTGAAAACTAACCCAGGTGAGAACCAACTAGCTTTGGTGCTAGAAAAAACGTTTTACCTCACACTTTTCACGTTTAACAGTAAGTAATAGGGTATAAATTCCAGAACTTGCTGTAGCATTGTTATTGATGGAGAATGTACTGAACACAGTAATTTACCTTTGTTGGATTTTGGTTGTTCAGATGAGCCGCTTCCAACCTTTCTCTTTTTCCTTGGAACAGATGAGCATTTCCTGTCAAAGGTAATAGGACTGTATTGAGGGAGGCTGTTGAATTTCTTTTCAAATTCTTCTTCCAACTTTGCTAAGCTAAAGGGGAAACAAAACCAATCAAATTAAACGTAACTCCATTTCTGGAGAATTGTATTTTGTGTGCATACACATGCATCTTCTACTCGTATAGAGGGAAAGAGATTTGCACACATGCTCACTGTAAATGTCATGCTATTATACATACTCCAAATTTGGGATGAGAATGTACAATCCATTTCCTGAATTTGTAACTCTGGAGAAATTGAGTTTTAATATATGCAAATAATGTAAAAAAAATAGCTGCACAGATTCATAAAGCAGATTTGTCTGTTCTATGAGGGAATGAGAAAAGACAACAAAACCAATAAGTAAACAAACCAACACATTAATTTCACATAAAAATCACATTACACCAGAATGGAGATAATTTAAACTACAGCAAAAATGTCAAACTCTCCAACAAAGCTAACAAAAACGGCAAGCCATCCAATCTCCTGTGGAAAGAAAAAAATAATTAAACCCGGTGCTTCAGGATGGCAATTAATTTGTATTTCTTCTGGGGGGTTATACGTCCTTATTTTGTTTGTTGTGAGATGAGAAACACAACTAGCTCATGACTTCAGGAAACCTGGCATTCTTCGTAGGTCAGCCCAGCTTGAATGAGTGTAATAAGCTTTACCTACCACTCAAGAAGTCCACAGATGTGGTAGTATTCATAATTGCCAGATGAAAACAAAGCACTTGAACTGGATGGTATGGCACGGCCTTCCTGGCTGTAATGACTGTGCTATCTTGTGTAAGCATGACTTTTCAGAGAACTTCTGCTACCAGGCAGGATCACAGGAAGCAAGTGTGTTTTAATAAAAGGCAATTCACACTGCTAGGCAGATTATAAATAGACCTGCCCATGCGAGGGGAACAATGACATTTTCTACTCAACTCAAATTCTGATTGCTATGGAAAACAAGAACTGGACAGATGTTGTCATGACTGTTGGAAGGGATGGCTATGAGACACTCCACACTTGGAAGTGTCACAAGAAAGATGACTTCCTTGTTTCTTGAAACAGCACTTCAACCCAATTGTCTTCTGAAAGCTTTGGTACACAGACTGGTACTTCATTTTATCTGGCTCAGCAGGAGTGGGGCTGTACACAGGCAAAGCACACCTGGCATGGACCACCAGGGAAAGCGTGGGCAGCTACCAATAGAGAAGGTAAGGGGACACAGAAGTAATGGGAGAAAGGAGCGACTCCAACAGCAGTGAGGACTCCAGCAGACAGACAGACACCCTAATGCTGAAAGGTCATGATGAAGAGAGCAAGAGAGTTCAGAGGAGAGGGCAGAACTAAAACCAGCTCTTCCAAACAGACAGGAGATCAGGTAGTGCAATGAACAAGGATAACAGATACCTTCTCCAGCACTTCAGCTCCACAAATAACTGCTTCTGCTTTACAGAGTTCACTGAACATTATTCATTAATGGCATGGCTGAATCAGGAAGCAACGTTCACTAATATGAATTTTCCCCATCCAGACAAATAACGATGGTAGAGCAGTATTTGTCAAATGAATGAAATATTTACACAATTTTCCTTGTGACTTTGAATAAATCATATAAAAATACTTTTTTTTTTTTTTGGCTTGGAGATTTGGCATTTGGTTTTCTTGCCATGAGGTGACCTAACATTTTCATTTTTTAAAATTTAAATTTAAAAGATATTTCCAATGTATACATTAGCTTATATAAAGCACAGTAAAAACACAAGACTCGTGCCAATAGTTTTTATCAACTATTCGAAATGAAAGAACTCTGGAAGATATCTTTGCTGTGAAGTGAGCTGTAGCTAAATTTCACATAGACCAGATCATAAGTGTATGAAAAAGGCCTGCACAAAAGTAACATATTAAAATTTTAACCACGACATGTGGAAAATCTACTCTTTTGTTGTTGTTGTTCATTTTCACCCTCTTATTCAGATAATTGGAAGTCTTCATAACTTGCAAGTATGAATGGCAAAGCAGATTTAACAGCTACGCCTGCAGTTAAATAAATGTTAGTACTCTGACAAAAATTGTTACTTGTACTAGAAGTTTAATTCTGTGCAGCCTTGCTAAATGTTAATGCATTTGTATTCATTATTCTTCTGATATGTCTAATTTCTTTATTGTATATATGAACAGTTTAAATATCTTGCCTCAACAATAGAAAAATTAAGTATTTATCATAATTATTTGCAAATATAAGAATGTTTACTCTTCCTATCAGCACTCTCTTCAAATAGGCAAAGGGATCTATTTTTTCTAGTCTGTTTATGATGATTGAACACCTACACAGAACTTTAAATATTGCTTGCAAAGTGTGCTGAAAATATAAAAATATAATTAACCCTCTTCACCAGCTTTTGAGCAGCTAAATATTGTGATTTAAAAAATATATACTTAAAGAAGTGCGTAAATAATGCCATTCAAGTTTATTTACAGTATTGTAAACAAGGAAAGATCTCAGAGGAATTACTTCGGTATATAACCAACATGAAACTAGAGCCTTACTCTGTCAAACAGGTTTTGCAGTTTACAGGAATTCAACAAATTGTGTTTATGTAGTTTAAAACATTTGAGTGTTGGATGTTGGGGTTTCGTTTCACTGGCTGCAAAGGGGAAGACTCGCTCTTAAGTTACTAGGCTGACCTCGCTAAAACTTTGAACAGTGTTAAGTAGCAACTTACCCCAAAACAAACTCTTCCTTTGGCTTAGTCTTCTTCAGTTTTTTGTTCCCACTTGTCCCGCTTTGGGAAAAAGCCCAGTTTTCTTCATTCCAGCATCCTTCATGATCTGAGGAGTTGCCTTTTCCTGAGCTTCTTTTTCCTGGGATGAAGGCAGAAAATTGTTTCTCATCTTTAGAAAAACGTGCCAAAACAAAGTGGGCTCAGAAGGAACTTGCATACCCACTCAGCAATGGAACTTAAAGATTGTTTTGTAACCCCCTCAAGAAGATCTTGAACTTTTTTTTTTTTTAATGGATAGTAATCTTGTTGGCAACTGTTTTTTTCCCCTTATACATATATACTCATATACGCAACCTCCAAAGTCAGGATCTCTTCAGGTACCAAGCAGGAGAAAGAGATGAGTAGATTCACAGTAATAAACCTACCTAAATTATAAACATCTTTTTCTTTTCCATTTTGACTAATTACCCATTTAAATCTACTAATTGGAAAAATACGTTTCAATATATCTCACTGAAAGCTTCCAGAAATTTTAATCTAAAATTTACCCTTCCACAAGGTAAAGGGTTCTCACTCACCACCTACAGCAAAACTGATCACAGAATGGCCAACGTTGGAAGGGCCCTCTGAAGGTCATCTAGTCCAACCCCCCTGCCAAGCAATGACCTTAGGGAAAGTGTCACACATCTGCCTCTTGTGATCATAGCTTGCCACCCTACAAACCCTAAAGCTGTTTACATAGAAAACCTGATCGTTCAGGATTACATGCAACAAGTCCTGCAAACATCTATTAGCAGGTCGACAACCAACCTACCCAGCCTTCAGTCAAAAAGCTAAATAAATCTCAGGTAATGAAAGACAAAAAGGGAGAAGTTAAGAGTTCTTCAGGTAAGTAGAAACGCAGACTGCAGGACTCAGAGACCTGCCCTGGACCCCAGAGCCCCTGTCCCCAGTACTTCAGGTGATCTGACAACCCTATCATGCACCGCTTGAACTCCAGCTTAAACACAAACTTTTGCTCTTCCTCCCACTCCAGGCAGCCTTTTGCAGTTTGTGCTTTAAATGAAACAGTCAAAGCCACCCACCTCTGTCCACGTTAGCACGCAGAGACGTGAGCATGCCCTCTGACACCAGAGTTTTATAAAGAGCACCTTTGCAAGATCTCTCTGATTTCCTGGAGCCACAAGTTTCTATCTTTTTAACACAGTCATTGTCCTCAGTTTTGACCTGTTCTGGTAAGCTTTGGGGTACCACCTCCTCTGTGGGGGTCAGTGGTTCCACTTTAATGTTATCAGCAGCCTCACAGGGTACTTCCTTGTTGGCTGTAATATTAAGGAAATCAGGAGGCTTTGATTCTTTGGTGGGCTCCGGGGGTTTCTCCTTTGATGTTTTCTTCTCTTTCGATTTCACTTTTTTCTTTGGTGATTTTGTATCCAACATGCTTCCCTTCACATTTGAGGCAGGGCGGGCTTTTTTACGGGGAGTTTCCGCAAGTCTCTCAGCACCCCAGTCCCCTTTTGCAACGGCTTCAATTGTGTACATGACACTTTCAATGTCCGACTCAGAGGACTGCCTCTTTTTACAAGGCTTCTTGGGGGTGGATTTTTCATTTGTGTGCCGGTCCAACTTATTTTTTTTCTTTTTCTTCTTTATCTTTTCTGGCTTGCTTAGCCCAAAGATGCTCATGTCAACCATTGAAAGCTCTGGAGAACGGCACATGTGATCCTTTGTGTTATCATTTCTCTCAAAAGGACTGCTCTCCATTACAAGACTAGTAAAATCTCTGCATTTTGCAGTTTCTGATTCCTCAGCTTTTGTCTCATCCCAGTTTTGTATTTTCCCAGTCTCTGATTGTTCTGTTTTTCCTTTACAGGAGTCTTTTATTGTTGTTTGTTCCAGTTCTTCTGCTTCCATTTCATCTGGAACTTCCCTCGCCACATCTTCTGATGCTTCCACTTTTGTTTTCCCAGGTTCTTTCATTTTCACCCCTTCTGAAGCAAGGCACATCTAAAATGAGTTAAAAATAGTCACCATGAAACAAACATCAACTGTTAACATTACTTACATTAACAGGAAGAGCACTACACATGCAGTCTCTCTGGGATCCTAATTTATGAAAGCAAACTATTTTAAAGAACCGTACCAAAAAAATGCTGAAGTCCTAATGAAACTGATGAAACATAATTATGGCTAAGTGCTAGAAAAAGGCCGATGGATTCTATGACTCTAATAGAAAAATACTCCAACTGATCTAATTGGTGTTTCTATGATCCCTAAAGTGCCTTTTATATATCCGGGAAACCCAGTGCTGGTTTTATTTTCAGAATACCCTAACTGCAATGGAAAAACACTGTATCTCTCACTATAATGTATCACAACCTACGTGAAATCTCAAATCCATAGTCGCAGTTCCCAAATATCCCCATATACAATTCTTTCCTCCTCTTTCCAAAAGGCCCTGAAGGAGGAGAAAAAAAAGTTGATCAAATCGCAGCGATCAAGATTATTTTTCTTTACTTCAATGTGCAAAATGATTCGGGAGGTAGTAAAAAAGCCTTCCAAATCTTTCTACTTATGCCACAGTCTTATTCTGCAAGGAACTGCAAAGCAGCAGTAGTTGCCATGGTTATCTCCTCCAGGAGATAACATTAATGGAAACCAAAACACTCATTCTGTCTGAAGAACAGAGAGGTTCAGAAGAAGAGCTACAACAAGGTCCTCAAACTGCCATGTTCCTTCAGCAGTGACCTGGAAGATCCACTTGGTTTTGGATCACTTGTAAGCCATACTGACGCTGCTAGAGGTGGTGGTACTTCACAGCAGCAAGCAGTTGCCCTGGGATGGCATGTTTTCTTCTTCTTGCTCTCCCTCTTAAAACCCCCTAAGCTGAACTCCAAGAGCTGTTTTGTTTTTTAAAACAACCATCAACCGAACAGCCACCTGGACTTGCTTTGAACCAGGCATCAGCAGCTTCCCTACCCTGCAGCTAAGCCCATGGGCCATACGGTCAGGATGGATGTACACTGCAGATCCACTGGGTTCTCTTTAGGTCAATTTTCCATTCCTCAAATTGGCAAGGTATTTTTTCTTACAAATCAAGGAGATCTCTTACACCAATGTATGAGTACTAAAGCAATGACAGAACTCCAAAGTAAGTTTCTGATTTGAAGTAAGTTTCTGAAATTCCTTCTGCATAGGGTAGAAGAGGTCAAGCTAGGGTGATCACTGTGCTTCAGCAGCACAGTGGCTGTTAGGAAGCAGGTTAAATTATGCAGAGGAGAACCACGTAACTATGCTGAGGTGGGCTCTAGCACAAAGTTAGATTTTTACTGTCTTTTTTAATGCACTGCAACATAAACACAGCCCGTGATTTCCAAAAGCTAAAGATCAATCTTAAAAATGCAACTCATTGAACAAGAATAATATTTTGTCAATTAGATGCCCCCCGTCACTCCCTGCCCATGTTTTTTTTCTCTTTATACCTTTTCATCTTCTGCAGCAGCCAATAGTACAGAAGGCTATAGGTGTGGCTACAAAAAAGGTGGTTTTTTTTGTTTTGTTTTATTTTGTGAGCTCTAAATAAATTTGCAAATCACAGCCTTTAAGACTGGGAAGCTTGAAAAAAGGCTTACAAACAAAATAAATATATTTCCAGAGAAGGCCATTAGCTTCAACTGTTCCCAGAAGGAGTAGCTGCTGAGAGAATCGTTGTAACAGAGTTTCTATAGAAGTTATTGACCTGTTTTTTTCCCCAGTTCAATAAACAGTACGCACAAAAGGAGAAAAAAAAGTGGCTAATGCCCTTTAACGGGTATTTGTAATGGCGATGTAATCTGAACAGACTAATCCAGCCCTTCAACCCAGCTCCTCCCTGTCCCCATGTACCCCCCTCCTCGCCAACCGAACCAAACCAGTCAAAACCCCGGTCCCTAAAAGAATTAATTGAAACAATTCAAATGGAGATTGGAAAACCCTTTGCCACAAGGGACTGGGTACTTCTCATCAGCTGCAGCATGGATGCTTAGAGGCCTCCAAATTGATGGCTAGTCTGGAGAAATCTTAATTTATAGCACCCAAGCCAAGATAATTTATGCTTCTATAAGCAACAGTGTAATTATAACTGTAGCAACGTACTGCCTTCCAGTCTTGGGCTATCAATATCATTAACTTCTCCACCCCACTGCACCTGTGGTAATTAGTCACCAGTGTTTTAATACTACCTCTGCCAGCTGAAATAATGCTGATGTTCCACACTGCTTTGTTAAATCAGAAGGACCTGAATGGGATGTACTCGAAGAAATCTAAAGAAAAAACAGAGGAGGAGAATAAAGAAAAACATTATTTTAGCAGTACAATTATTTTATGCTTATTACACGGCTTTTGAAATGATTATTTCCTTCCTCTTCCCAAAATTCATTCATAAGATTACACATCAAAAAAAGCATAGACCTGTGTGTGCTGTTATAAATACAATAACCCACTCCATCACTTCCCTGGTGGATAATACCACTGGATATTAAAAGCTATTTCCAGACTTGGGGATTTTCTTGTTAGGACTGTCTTTGAAGGATGAGTTGAAGAACATGTTCTCTCACATGTAAATAGACTCCAGGGCTCTGCTAGGGCCAACAGCGCTGCACCGATCTGCACCAGCATGCAATCCAGCTGATGTACCTGAAGGCTTAGGTAGACGTTGGATTGAAAAAATTATTTCCTGGCTTAAGAAGGTTAGCTCAGTCAGTGCCTGCTGGTGTCCTATTGGACTCGTAACAGAGATGCTATGAAACAAAGTGGAGAAGGAGCTCTTAAGCTTTTGGTAACCTTTGGTTTTTACTTTCCAGTGTACGGGAGGCTGTTTGGTAAGCAGTTATCTGATTATTCTCTAGGAACTTTTTCTTCTTGTATTAGATTGTGATGCTCTTCAGTATTTTTGTGTTTTGTATTAGTCTTGAGCTAGGTGCAAGGAAATGAACGTTTTCTAAATTTATTAAAACATCAGTCTCAGGACTGGACATCAGTGCAAAGAAGAAAATATTCTACTGTTAAGCATGTGTCCCATAATCTTTGATCAGGCTTGCAGGTTTCTTATAATTGCTTCCTTGGGAAGAGCTGGTATGCTAGGGACTGGGACACTGAAGCACTTTCAACAGTTTAGTTAGCCTTCCCATCAGCCCCACTCAGCTCGGTTTTCACTGCTCTCTACCAACACAGGAAAGAGAAAAAAGGTTAAAAATTCTCCACGTCCCCTGGAAGCTGCAGCATTTCACAGCTTCTCCCAAACTCTGGCGATTCCAGCCTCGGAAGGCTGCGTACAGCCATGCACTGTTAGTGCTGCTAGCCCTGTGGCAGAAGCGGCCTCCTTGCATCCTGGAGGTGACGCACACTTGTCCGCTGCTGCCTTCCCTCGCTGTCATCCCTCAGCACTGAAGGCTGAAGACAAAGCATGTATTCAGGCACTGAGAAGACTCAGCAGAGCTGAGCAGCAGCAGCCTTCCAGGCTTCAGCCTGCAGCACTGCTCCAACCATTTTTAGAAGCTTAGAGATTCTTAGAATTCTTTAGGAAAGAATCAAACCCACTTCTACACTTTATCACCATCTGTGAAATACTGTGAAATATCAAAAGGGAAGGCATAGAAAGGGGGGAATAAAGTTGGTTAATCCACATAACAGAGATGAAGGAGCAGCAGATTAGTGTGCTGTGCAAAAGCTGACAGTCTCCCACGCTCCGGATCCCTGCCTGCCATGCCAGCAACACGGAGACAGCAGTCCAGCCCCCTCTGGTGTGCAGCATCTGTGGTTTGGAGTTACAGTGGCATGGCACAAATGCCTGCCAAATGAACTTGCAAACCTAAGATGCCCTCGAGGTGATATGAACACATTAGCTTGGGATCATCCAGATGAGATCTGGAGCTGCTGTCTGAAAAGTTAAGCTGAATCTCTCATTTTATTTGTCCAATTACAGACCAGCATTACAGAGATCTCCAAAACTGAAAACCACAAAACCCAAAATCCACCAACAAAGAACTGTACTAATGTACTACAACAGCTAGAGATAAGGAAGATGTGCTTAGCATGTCTGCCATGCCTGTGTCAGTTTAAATCAGAGCCTTTAACATTCATTTTATATATGTAATTAGGTTTGTAGGAATCCAGCCAAGCAATTGCCAAGACAGAGATTGTGAAAACCTGTCCAACACGGCAACATCACACTGCCATGTTCAGATTTACTTCTGTGACCAACTGCAGGATAAATTCTGCACTCCTGTGGACAGACAGGTGCCTGGACTTCCCTTGCCCTTGGGGCTTCACAGTTGCATCACAACTTTCAATGGCAACTTCCAAAAATCAGGCTGGACTCAACAACAGCCTTACTCCAGAACAGCACCACCCAGAACACACTGCTGTCCTGTGACAAAGGACACTTCAAAAACTTCTGGTGTCCCTGATTAGTGTTACAAGCCTTTCTGCTGCAACAGTGCTGCAGTGGTCATAGGTCTGCATGGATCTCTAATCACAGGTAGGTGCAATTAGACTAACATTGGCACTGCCATCAATGTAGCACACGCCAACAAACTCTAGCACTGCCAGAGACCGCCTCTAGGGTAAGGCAGATGTTCTTCTACTTATGACCTATAAAATCAGTCTTCCTACTAGCATTACTATCCATTAAACAAAGCATGAAACGGTCATCAGTGCAGGCTCAAAGCACGGTGTTTTCTTTTAGAGCTTCCAATAGCTTTTTTTCCCCTGAGATGTATTAACCACAGCAGCAAGAACATACAGATGGATGGATGCCACCAGATGGGATCCAAAGAACCATTTTCCTCACTGAAATAGGAAGCGATTTTGAAAAAGCAAGCAAAAAAAAAAAAAAAAGTAAGGAGTAAGGTGGCAGCAACTTCTCATATTAGCCTGAAAGCAGCAAGTATTTTAATCTTTCAGTCATCAACAGGAATAATATTTGCAGGCCAAGCCTCAAAAGTTTGGGTGATTTATCCATATCAAAGCGGTGACCTCTACAAGGTTACAGCCAAGACTCTCGGGAAATTTCCAGGACCGTTGAGAAACCTCACCTAGTATTCTTGATGACTGCTCACAACTGCCAATTTCATAATTCAATAAACTACTTCCAACTTTTCATACGAATTTGTGGATGATCTCAAAGTCTACTTTTATTACTTTTGGTCCCCGATTCAGCAATGCACCTTCCAGTCCTTAGACTAAAGCCTTAATTTTTGAATCCTAGTATTCACTTCTTCATTAAAAAGAATGCCATTGTCTCATCTTTGCTATTGTTCTGAGCTTTGTTTTTATTACAGTTTTAAGGTTACTATTCCTGAAAGAAAGCACTTTTTCTGTGGTCTCCAAGAAGCTATACACATTTAAAAAGTGCATAACGACGACCTAGGTCTCCACGGCCACTGCAACTGCCTAATTCTCTGTCTTACTATTTGATTATTTGCTAGTTTATGTTTCTGGAAATACTAAATTTGATGCTAGAATAAACCTTGCAAAATTCACCCGTTTTTGGAGAAAAAATACACACATCTTCCCATTGTGATGCTAATGGATGTAACTTTACCTCCGCCAACTGGAAGAGTGCCGACTTCCCACAGTGCTTTACTGGCTCAGGACTTGACAACTGGGAAGTATTTGATGAAATCTAGGTTTTAAACGAACAGAGGAGAAAATATTTCAGTGGTAACCAGGAAAGACAGACAGGAAAGGAGAAAATGAGTGAAGAAACTGAAGAAAAGGAGTTAGTTAAATCAGTCACTTTTATATCTTTGTGGCAGAAGGCCCTACTTCAAATTAACAATCCCATCCAAGAAACACTTAACAGCCATTTAGAAGTTAGCAGGATATAAACACAGATAATATTCTGATCATGCTGTGTGTTTTATGTGATTCCAAGTGAACAAAACACACTTGTTGCTAAAAAACATCACCCGTGATGCTAAAGGTTAAATAAAATTCTCCTGGAAAGCCTGGGCAGTATTTCCCATTTGGTCAGGTACAGAGGAGGACCATTTGTCCCCACAGGCACTGGGTGCTTGTTTCACTTCCTTTCCTCCGTTAGGAAAAAGACCACCTTACATCTGGGCACCAGATTTAGCCTTCTAAATAGATGTTAGTGTGCCAGCACCAGCACTCTGTAAATAACTACCTCTGCACTTCAGAATTGCTTTTGCAGCCAAACTGTTCTGATCTGCTTCCAAGAGCAGCATTATGAGTTCACCAACACAACAATTTTTTGTTATTTCTCATATTTGATTTTGTTTGCCATGGCACTACATGGTAGAAGTTGGCCTGGAAGCCTTGAAAACCCCTGAGATCAGGGACAAGACCACCAGTACTTCTGTGACATCTACCTCAGTATAAAAATCACAGTTATGACCATGACCTTTCAGATGCAGAAGTTGAATTTAGCCTTTATTTTATTTTATTTTATTTTATTTTATTTTATTTTATTTTATTTTTATTATTTTTTTTAAAAAAAAACTTTATTATCCAAACAGCCTTTTGTCAGTCAAGGAGTTTCATTAGATGAAAAACAAAGAAATTATGAATATCCACCATCCATTTTACCACCAGCTATTTAAGATATAGTGAATAATATTTGACTGTGCATTAATAATTATTAGTAGTATTAAACTAAAATAATTCAAAATCCTAGTTTTCCTTTGACACAGTTCAGTGAACCCACCCAGGATCCCAAGACAACTCAGGAGAAAGAGCTCCTGTACACTGCACTTCACAGGAAAAGAGCCTTAATTTTATCTTCTTCCCACTGTAACACAATCACAGTTCTTAATTTCTTCAGTGCAGTATGAATGGCAGAAAAAGGACAGAAACACCCACACCTTAAAGTATAACCTGAGAACATGTAGACATGCCGTGCATTCTGAGGCACAATGTGAGAAAAGACTAAAAGATACAGGCTTGACAATAGCACAAGCACTTCTAACAAAATGTAAGCAAGATCCCCTGTAGTGCTAATTGGAAGAAAGGGAGGCAACATTTTCAGCAAAAAAAAAATCTCTTAGTAGTCAAGAAAACAAACAGTGAGAGACAGAATTAGCACTTGTTCTGGTATATTTGTCTTATTTATGTAAGGACTTTACTTGGGGAAACTACAGCTTTACCTAAGGGAAGGCTGGAAGACAAGATACCAACTAGATCTCACACTCCCAGTTTCACAGCATTTTGACCAGAAGTTTTGGATTCAAACCTTCTGTTCAGCACAGAAATGAGCAGAAAGGGCTGTCCTCAGGTCTAATGAAAGCAAGTATGTGCGAATGCAGCATGGACAGACCCATCTTCAGGAGTGCATTTTTCTCTAATGCTGATAACCTGCTGGACTAGCGAGGAGAATCCCACCTTGCTGCACGCTGGATATGATTGTATTTTTGTTACATCACCTAGACTTCAGAAGAGGACCTGTAAGTGAAGAGGGTTAAACTAGCAATGTTACTGCTGTCGCTCTCTGGAAGCGTTTTCTTTGTTTGTTTAAGGATGAGAGTTCAGCTAAGTAAATCTAAGAGGTCCTCGTGTTCCTTCCCTGTGAAGCAGCCCTCGCCATCTGTTTGCGTTTGCCAAACACACAGCCGGTACGACCAAGAGAGCAAAGGGGCCCATCTGCTCAGCCTCCCTCACATGGCAAGGAAGATGACAGCCACCAGCCCATGTGGCCAGACGGCCCGCAAACAAGCGCCATGCCAGGCAGCACAGCCCACTGCCGACAAGTCACTGGCCTACGTAATGGCCTTCCATAAAGGTACAAGTGAGAGGGGCTAAAGGGGGACCGAGCACTTGCTAGATCAGAGTAGAGTGAAGAAGCCAAGAATGTAACTTGGAAACACATCAAAAATAAAAACAAACAAGCAAAAACCCAAACAAAACAACAACAAAACAACAAACTTATGAGGACACCACATCATCTTGGAAGGCCGGTGCACCGGCTGCCTGCACACCCGCAGGCCCCAACACAGTCTCACTCCCAAGCCTCTTTAATCATCTCAACACCAGGCAGGCCTCATTTGCCACATCCTCATCAGCTTTAATTGAAGACTGCGACACTTGGGCCAGCCAGCCAGGCTGAGGCTCTATAGAAGAAAGAATCCCAGACGGCATCAATGCAATGAGCCCTTTCTGAGTGACAGCGGCCTTGTACTCCGGGGTAGAGGTGTCCATTTAAAATGCCATACCTACTCAATGGGATCACTGTCTTCACAAAGACTCACTCTCACTCAGCCTGCCGCAACAGCAGTAAAGAGACAGGAAACATATGAAGAACGCCCAGCCAGAACCAAAAATGAGGTGGGACGGCTGCCAAAAGACTCTGGGCACATCAGACCACAGCACAATTCGCATTTCTTCACAGGTCTGCTTGGCCACTGGCTAAATAATTACTTTTTCTTGCTCTTGTTTTTCTTTTGTAGCTTTGTATGTTGGTGACAGCAGCCTACTGCAAATTGCTTACCATAATTTAGCTTCCTAAATGCAGAGATGCATTCATATAGACAGGACCCAGTAAGAAGTGGCGCATTAAGGAATGGGATTTTTGCCAAACTTGACAAAGACACCCTGTGCAAATGAAAGCCCTTATATTTGAAGGACCACAGGCAGCTTTAATAGCAGGAATAATAATAATAAAAAGCTTAAAGAGGTTCTTTAGCATGCACAGTATTTTCCCCTGGAACAAAGTAAATTAAAATCAGGCTGCAATCTTAAAGCCATTTCTCTATTGCTTTAGATAAAACATGATGTTAGTCACTGCCATTAAGGCTTCATAACAAAAGCATAACAGAGGAGAAATAACCATGGGAAAAAAAAAAAATATTTTTTTTTTTTTTGTGGTGGGTTCTGTTATTTCTAGACACTGAAAAAAAAACAACCTAAAAAAAAATCCACCCCCCTCCAGACTGCAGACATATTTTAGTATTTTTAACAGGAAAAAAGATTAACCCTGACATTAACGCTGTCCTCTCCAGTTTCTAATTAACTTTCTGAGCACCTATTCTTCCTAACATTTGATGATTCATAGATGCACTCCACTTTGACAAGTGAGCTGACATAGTGTAGCGGTATGACATTAAATACACTGTCACATCCTTAAGACAATTTTCTGGTTTGCTGTTGTTTGTTCATGTACAAGAGGAATTGATTTCTGTAAAATTTTGAAGGTATGGCTGAGTCAAGCTTCAGAGTATGATTTGAAAATGCTGTAATCAAGGTATTTCATACCTTGTTCAACTCTGCATACAGCAAAAAATGATGTAGAATAAAATGTAAGATTTTTGAGACTAAATTAGCAGTTTCACTAGTGTGAGACTTGGCAAGAAAATTCACAGGAATGTTCCATGCTGTAGATCTTTTACTTTCTTTGAAAGCTTGATTTCATCAAATGGCTTCCATTCTGCTAAATTCCACTAATATTCTCAAAAGAACTTTCCAAATTAAACTGTAATTTTAAAGAAGATAGCATGTATAAAAACGTTTTTATAATCAGAGACATCAACTCTACTGTATCTTCTATAGAGGTGCTTCTATTCAGGTATTTTATGGCACCTAAATCAGTAAATTATTACGTATTTTTTCTAATTGGACTTAAGGAACACATCAAAGCACATGTCAGCCAAGCTAAAACGCACAGTATATAATTAGCTCAACATTTAATAGAAGTAAACATGTTGTCTGTAGTCAAACCTCTGTAAGCACATGGAATAATCAACAGCATTATCTTTTCATCCCCTTACGTTTCTCCAGGATAGCGCCAGCTCTTTTCACACACACCCTAAATATACCTTCAGCATAAGAGATTCTGCAAGTAGTACCAGACTCCCCCAAATGGGCAAGAAGAGAATAGGTGTCAAAAATAAATTTGTAGAAGTACATTAAACATGTGGAGAAGAAATTCATAAAAACAATCTCTAAGGACTCTAAATTTTCAATACATGAAGGAGGGAGGACAACTTATAAACACAGATGTCACCACCTAACAGTGCTGTTCCATATCCTCGTAGCTATGGTAAGCTTCCTTTAGTCAACAAATTTATTTTTCAAAGGTTTCCTGCCTCTGGAGCAGCTGTATTTTTTTACAGCTTTTTATCCACTATCATCTTTTGTGTATGCTATAGACATCTCTTCAAATCACTGCTTTTTTCCCCTCAGGATTTTTTAAATGCAATGCTATCATGAAGATAAACATCTACTGATGGGAGCCTCTTAAGAGAAAGGGTGATTAACCATTCAGTGACAGCCCTTATTGATTCATTGCTTATTCCCATCCTCCCCCATCATATTTTAGCTATTATACCTCAGCAAACTGAAACAATGCAGACTCCTCAGTTTGTTTTACAGCTCCTGGGACTCCTGGCTGTGATGTGCTTGAAGAGATCTGTCAAGAAAACAATTATTTTTGCATCACTTAACTCTTTAGTTTCATTATCAAACTTCAACACGTGAAATTTCTGATCTATGATGCTGAAAGACCATCAGTACCAAAGAACATGCAGATGAGTCCCAGCATACCCCTACAAAGCACAGTACCTGTTTTCCCAGGAGACATGGAAATGGTGATCTTGAGTCATTTTTCACAATGAAAACCTTCCTAGGATCAACAGAATAGACTAGAACTTTTTTTGAAGGGCTTTTGTTTGCCCGTTGACATGTCAAAAGAGGGTTAACAACAAAAACTTAACACTAGGTTGTATTTCACTGTTCAGTGAAAAGACCCAGCCACAGAATGGTGGTGCTGATAGAACACAAATTGCTGCTCAGTGTGGAAGATAAGTGTGGGCAGGGACACAACATATGCACGCACTTTTAGAAAAGATACCAGATCTATCCCAGAGACTAAGGGAACTTTTTTTTTTAAAAAAAAAAAAAAAACTATGTAGCTTGTGTCAATTTTTTTGGTTGCAAATTACACATTGAATTCATCACAGACCTAGGTACAAGTACCATTTATTTTGTCATTGACACACAAACCTATCACGTACTAATTAGGCACAGCCTCACTACAAGCTGATTAATAGTGTTGAAAAATAAAATGAATGAGCTAATATGCATTTCTAATTATTGATCAGTGAACTAATTCTGAACTACAAGTTTTAGCAGTGCAGACAAGCTTGTTTCCTGGAACCCACTGAAGTTCTTTGGTTGGTTAGAAAAAGCAGAGGTCATGAACCCTTAGCAAGAGCATATCTTGCAACACAGTTCTTGCTACTACCACGATTCTGGCTCTTTCCTGCTTGGGCATAGTAAAATGAATTAAATAACTGCACCGATATTTTTCATACTGGTTAGAAGACAGGGAACAGGGAAATTGAAGGAAGAGACTTATCAAAAGGAACTACACAATGTTTTATGTTGCTCAACTGACAGTTTAAGTACACAAAAGTATCTCAGAAATACTGGAAGATGGATGTTGAATTAGTACCATAATTAACACTGGAATTAACCAATTTTAAGAAGCTTTTAAGTATTGTTTTCATTAACAGCGAGCCAGGCGTTTCCTAACAAGACAAGCCAGCAGGCTGTTTAGGAGCCTAATCACAGGTTATGTATTTCATTCTGGCCATTACCTTTAATCAGAAATAAAGGATCAGTGCATTAATCATTTTCTAATATATTTTCAAAGCCTCAGATCTTAAGTTAGAACTCAAGGTCTTGTGGGTTAATGTGAAAACAAAATCACGTTTTCTGTATGCCAGGCCTGGTATATATATATATATCTACTCCTTAAGCAATGACATTTAGGGAGGAATATGAAGGTGCCTACAGCAAGGAGTATTAAGACAGTAAGATTCATGGCTGGTCTGAAACCAGGAAATAAAAGAAGCCCCTGCTGTAATAAACTTCCTTTCCATACACACCTTTTCAAATGCCACCCAGCATCCTGTACAATCAATATTTATACAGCTAAATAGTTAAACCACTAGATTATGAATTTAAGAAGTTGAAAAAGACATAAGCAAGTGATGCTTACAATGGGCTAGGACTGTCTGCAACCTCATTTGTGTCATGTTATTTTTGTCAATTAAATTCATTAGAACTTGAATTAAATATGGTGTATTTAAAAACAAAAGAAAAAAAAACACACAAAACAAACACAGTTCAGTAACACTATATAGCTATTAGTGGAAATATATTAACAAAAATATTGTACACTGCAAAACCAAATCATAGTTGAATAGAGCTGTTTTGTGGTTACAGAATAGAAGATGATCTTGGAAGTTCCAGAACTATGGTTATTTTTGATGGAGTCAGGGACTAAAACAGTGAGAATAGCTAAATGACACCCAAATATACCTGTTGAGACTTTAGTCAGTAAGACTCCAGTTAATACCTAAGTGCAGGAATGACAAATCCTAAATCACTGCTTAAACCACAACTCTATTACTGCTCTAGGGTTTCAATCATGTCCCTGAACACAACCTCCTGCACTTCAAGCCAGACACATCTACCAGATACAGGATCCAGTAACATAAACCTCAAAACAAGGAAGAAATACTACCACGAATTTCAGTCAGAGGTGTTTAATTTCTCTTTCAGCTAAACACCAGATACCTATTGAAGAAAAACATAAACAAAAAACACAAACAAAACCCATTCCCTTTTAAAGAAACTCACCTCTGCAAACTGAAACAATGACGACTTCTGACACGCTTCCGTAGAATTAGTCGCATCAGATTGGCAAGTACTTGAGGAAACCTGAAACAAGGAATATGGAGAGTAAGACCTCAAGGGTTTTTTCTTTCAAGCTAAGAACAACAGTGGGCAAAATGAAATACCAGGCAGCAGTAACATGCCATGTTTAAGATGGACAATGTAATGTTTCAGATTCCTGGACTGGCTGAATCCTGGTTGAATCAAGATAAAAGGTGAAAAAACAGCTTAGCACCCATTTTAATGTATTTCACAACTGCCTAATATGAAAGAGTATGAAAATACCAGGGATTTTTTTTTTAAATTCCAAACTGCCAAAGAGTCTTATGCAACAAATATTACATTGATGATTTTGGGCTGCGTACACAGATACCTTGTATTCATGATGCTATCTACTACCTCTTTAATTTACACTTCCATTCTGAAGAAAATTAATTACTTAGAAGCTAAAAAGGAAGTTTTTGAAACCACTAAGTGTTGCCTAGTGACAAAAATAATTGCTAATCACTTCACAGCATGAAAATAAGTAGTTAAAGGTGCCACAAGCCTTAAACTGCTCAAATAATAAACATAAACATCTGTTTAGGGGTGCTTATGAGAAGCAGTACAATAAAGCATCATAACTTCTGAAATCAAAACACAAAGAAATGACTGCTCAAAACCCAAAACCAACAGCCAGCCTCCTCTGATTTCATAAGACCTTACCCATACTGCTCTTATTAGCCAGAAATTTGTTACTCAAGCATCCTTCTGTAAAGGAATTGTACTGAATAGGAAATGACATGTTTGAGTGTAAAATATTTGTGTGTGTAACTCCTAGGAGCTGAGGCATTATTAAAATAAAATATGGTACGTAACATAACTCATAGAAAACAGCAAAAAGGAAGCAGGCTTTGTGAGATTTTTGAAAGGTAAGTAACAAGATGGAGTTTTTTTTTCCCTAATGATTTTGAGTTCTTCATGGAATTCCAAGTTACTTCAAATATTTCAATGCAAATGTATTTTTTGCCTTATTTATTATAAGTACGTCAATAGCGTTTATTGGTGAATGGCCACGTGGTATTTGGGTAGCAACTGCATCTGTTGCCTGCAAGAAGCAAGTGCCGCAGAATCACCATGCCTACAGCACATGCAGTTTGTGCTGCTGCTCCTGCTGCTGGTTGCCCCAGATGCTCATGCATGGCAAGTGCACAAGGGCATTTCACTTCAGGAATCTGCTGTGGCTCTGCCTCTGCAACACAAGAGCTGTTGTGCCCACACTCCCAACCTGGGGGAAATTAACAATCTCTGAGGCTTCTAATCTCTGCCAGGCTGAACCTGACCAAAGAGATACAATAATTACTGAAGGGATCGGTTGTACAAATAGTGCCATTGCATGGCTCTCATTTCCCGCTGTAATAAAGAGCACTCAACATTGCATCGTTTCTTCTCCTCTCTCCTCCTACTGGCTTATCCTCAGCTGCACTGAAACAATCTCTGTTTCTGATTTACACCCCAGGCAACACCGCTGCGTGCAGGCCCTGGGCAGCCTGGCACCGCAGGCCAGACAACTGCTCATTCTCAGCCAGGAGGAAGCCGTAAGGATGCTGCTTCCGCATCCTCACGCTCCCTTGTGGGTTACTTACCGTGGCCTGCTCTGAAATGAACAAAAGAGACACAGGACAGCACTTGGCTCACAAGTTCTCCTTCCTCACTACATGATCCAAGACTTGCATCTGGTCCTGATACGCAGCAGCAAGGGGGAACTGGCAGAGGAGCCACGTTTTGGACCGTGTGCTACCAATTCAGGGCTTTCGGGGAAGTAACCGGAGAGACCGCTAGGTGCTGCTCTAAGGCAAGCAACTGTCCTCTCGGCCTTGGGAAGGGCGGGTGACAGGGAGGGCGCATGAACGCAGGGAGCATGCTTCGTGGAGTTTCAGGGTTATTGCAATTTTTAAATTAGCAGAAAAGTGGCGGGATGAGGTTTTGGCTCATGCAACGAGAGTAACAAGCACAGCCCCGGTAAACATTTTTGTTCAGGTGTTTGACAAAACATTCTCACAATTCTGCTAAACTGATGAAAGGACACAAATATCAGGTGAAAAGTCATCGCTTATCCATATTCTTCAACTACTGTTGCTAAGGTTTTTAACTTTTCTTGCCTGTTTAAGAGCTCAAGGCACTGTTTGGAAATCAATCACACATCAACACGGAATTGTGTTATCAGATGAAAAGCCTTCTGGTCTATCGAAAAAAAATTACAAAAATAGGAACATAACCAGCACAGAAAGATGGTGACTAAAGCACTTTTGTAAGCATCACTACTGTGCATCTTTCCCCTTTTCCTGCTGGCGCATGTTCGCTCTGTTACCTGCTATCTGGAGTGCTGACAACTCCAAGTTTAGCCACCCGATTTGAAAAGCCCCTCTATATGCATTTAGCACACACTTAACAGAAAAGCTGTGGGCGTTGAATAAATTTACTCGGGATTAGCAGAGCTGTTACGTAAGTATCCTTTTCCTCATCATTTCTGAGGTTCTGAACAAATTGTGTCAGCACTCCCCTCCTTTGTATCAACAATTTTTAAGATGCTAATAGTATTTTAAGATGTTTGCTTACAAGGCCACCCAAGTCTGCATAATCATACATATACAAGCAGTCAAACTAAATGTTGATAGGCAATCCTAACTCTGGCAGTCTCCCAAGTTCAGAACCACATACATGCATGCGGTTCTTCTGTGTACATACACACTTCAATAACATGAAGACTACATGATACCATTTAGAGGATTTCTTTTAAAAATGACATTCCATCTCTTTTTTTTTAACAGCAATGACAGAGTTTTAGACATATGACATATAACTTACAGCCTCATATCCATATAAAATCAGTGTGTATGTTTTCCACAGTTAAGCAACTCCTGAAGCTTTTCATGGAGGATACTTACCAGTTCCTTTTGTTCACCAGTTTCTCCTCCATGTCAATACAACCCAAGTAAAGTCTTCTCATTTTAGAGGGAAGAATCATACCGATTCGTCAATGAATTCTTGAGCTTTTCTTATTTAGCCTGTCATTCCACATCCCATTATGTTCTGCTAACCTCCCAAATGCTGTTTTGAGCGTGAAACTGTTCAAGCATAAGCATGGAAATCCAACCATAGGCTGTCCAGGCATGTAGAAGTGAACATCTTTTGACTCCTCTGCCTGCTATCCCAAGGATGGCAAGTCAGAAGTGCTCATCAATTATCCAGGCCTAAGTAGCTTTTAGGAACTTTACCACATTAAAGGCACACAAGCCTATGAAATATTTGCTCCATATCCAATCATCACTGGAACACTGAATCGCAAGGAGAATGACTACCTATTTTACCCAACATACAAGCCACCTTATGAACAATTTTCAAAATTGGCCCATAAAGTAGGTCATGAATAAACAAACAGTCTGATGAAAGACTAGAGGTTCCTGCACTCCTGGAGATACGCAGAAACACTCTTATTTACTGGAGCCTTTTGTAAAAATTAAAATGTTTGATGGTAACTGAACGACAAACTTCTTTTCAGACAAAGACTTAGTCAATAGGAATAGACTGCAATACTTTGATTACTTGTTAGCACTTGCATCGTTTCAGAATGCATATATAATTACACTGACTGTATGGAAATTATTCTGTATTTATTTTGCTATGAGCACCAAGGCCGCAGTTGTGTGAGGTGTTACACAAGCACATAAGTGTATGAATTCCTTGTCCAAAAGAGCTTGCACGCCACCTGTTTGTTAACAGTCACTGTATCTCAACCCTCCCATCTGCAACAGCATCCTCTCACTGGGCAGACCTCCTTGGTCACATTTTCATCAGTCTGTGGAGTTAATACAGAACTAGTATCAAAACCAGGCCTGATGTCTATGGTCATGGTTGGAGTACAGGATTCACATCACCAGGCTCACACTTCAGTTTCACCTTAGGCTACTTAAGATGTATCTTAAATTCCACTTCCCACTTGACAGACAGTCCTTTTCAGAGCTCTTTTTAAACTGTGGGCTTGTGGTAAGGGAGAGAAGAGAGTTCCTTACCTCTTGTGCAGTCAGGGCATGCTCCCCAGCTAAAAGCAGCATACTTAGGCCTCCCATTTGTGTAGGATCTGTTAAAAGAGTAAAACCAAGTCTTAGGTTTATTCATTTGCTTGTTTAAGGAACCTGCCATTTGCAGTGTTAAACCCCCAGAAGACTACTTGTCACAGTCACTCTGAGCGAGCTGCCATAAAAGGCAGTTCAAGAGAATCACAAATAACCATTTCTGTACCCTCTGGGAGAGGCTCTCAAAGCTGTTTGAAGGATTTAATTGGATTTGTGTGCTTAACACCTCATTGCATGGATTTACAATTTTACCGCCAAAGGTTATATGCACTACGGAGCTGGCTATCTTTAAAACAGGCAAGCGTAATGATCTCATACATCTCATACAGATATCACAAAGACACACTAATATCCCACTTGTTTATAACTCAGTAGATGCTCCTACCAAGGGAGCAGTTTCCCTCCTTAGCCACTGAACGAGTAAAGGGATGGAACAAAATGACACGCTCAAGCTCTGAAGCAAAATCCAGCTTTAACAGAGAGCTGCATTTAGTGGTGAAACGTGCCAGCCTGACAGCACTGAAGCATGAAGTGCTCAATCCTCCATGCCAGAACAGCACAGGCACCAGCCAGCCAAGCTGGTGACTGCCTACTTGTTGCTCCACCGATACATTTAATTGAGGAAAGCAAAATGGAGATATGTGTTCTTTCTTTGAGTGTGTGATTCTGACAGTTTCTAGCCTCCAGGCTCCATGAACCTCACAAGTTCTGAAAAAAATGACAGCGAAAAGTAAAAGCTATCAACACTGTCACTCCATTACTCGTGGAGTGGCTTTGCCGCTCAAAACAGTGGTTGCTCTTCATCATTATGAAGACAAGTCGTCTGATCTGGGGGGAGTGCCTTGGAAGTAATGCAGGATCCCAATTTAACAAAGAGATACACAGAGAGAGGAAAACAGTCTGTGGTCCAAATGTCTCGCACAACAGGCACAGTATGAGAGAAAGAAAAAAAAGCATTATCCTTGCTGTATTCCTGAAAACACCAAGTTATTTTTTGGTAATTAACCTCCCCAGGTCTTACTAAGTGTGTACTCACATCTTCCAATTTCCTTTTGCAAAACTACACAAAAAACAATTTCTCCAACAATAAATTACATGTGCTTGGGACCATTCTTTGGAATGGCAGCTAACTGGTACAATTACCTTTGTCTGTTTGGTTAAATTGCCTCTAACACAACAGCTGCATCCAAAATGCCCACTGGGAGTTTCTGTGGCCCATTACAACTCGTGAGCCAAGCCTAGGTGTCTTTTTGGTGAGAATCAATTGACGTGTTACCATACCTGCAAACCTCCCAGTGGTTTTGCACTACAGACAATCAAGCTCCCGTTCACATGAGCCCTCAATGGGACTGTTTAATTCAATACTACAGATGCTGCCAAAGCTCCTCCCTTGGACAGCATCTCACACTGACATTCACAGGAAAAAAAGTTTGTTAATACTCTTAAAATAATAGTTAAAAAAAAGATATTCAGATTGCATAGGAAAGCGGTGTGACTAAACCCAAGCCCACCCATTATCCCAAGGACAGAAGAGTGGCCGCTACCTTAAGAACACAGCCTAGACAGTACTTGCTTCAAACCCAACGTTAAACTGAAATTACTTCTTTTCCTTTAATGTAATGAAGGGATAGAACTGTTTTTGTTGTTTTGTTTTTAAGCATTTTACTTTTTTTAAAAAAAGGAACAGAAGATACTAAGTTTCTGCAAAGAGACAAGGCATTATCCGAAGTGTAGAATCCAGTCGCAAGGAGCGGCTGAAGAAATGGAGGCAGAAAGAAAACAGAAAGGGTCAGCAAATGCTTAAGCACAATTCTGAAGTGAAGAGATGCTGTTAATATTGCACCTTTTACCATCAATATACTTGACCAACCAACAGTTCTGTCCCTTAAACAAGAGGAAATCAGAGCAATTAAAAAATGAAAACTAAACATGCATCTCAAAAGACACTGACTGAACAGTCAGCAATTTCGAAGGAGAGAGTGGAAGAGATCTCCAGGTACACCACAAACTTACTGAGCTTGATGTTCAACGGTTACAGGTTGGCTGGCTGCTTTTTATTTCTTTATTTGGAATACTATTGCAGAACCCAAGTCCTCTAAATATTACGAGTTTTTGTTCAGTTTTCAGCCTAAATTTATTGAGGGCTAGGTAAAGGTACACTTTTTTTTTTTTTTTTTTTTTTTTCCTGGTGTCCATATCTTTAATCTTAAATAACCTGCTTTCTTTGAATGGTATTTCCCTCTGCTGTATCTACAGGAGTCACCCTGTGCATCCTCCACTTGCTTTACTAGCTGAAACAAATCAAGATCTCCTGACATCATCACACGTGTTCATCTCCCATAGTCATTGTGATCCCTGTAGCTCTCCTCTCCAGTTACACCAGGTGGAGTTCATCTTTCTTGCACATGAATGGTCAGCAGGGTAACCACGTCAGATGAGCTTTCACCTGTACTCTCTTGAACACTATTAATTCTTCTCTATAGCTCCTGAAAATGCTTTGCCTGACACGCTGCAGCACGGCGCTTTCTTCTGCCAGCACCACGCCAATGGCTCACAGCTCCTCTCTTGAGATTCACTTTCGTTGCCTTAGGTCTTCCTCCTCCTCAGTTTTCACCAACTGGAGAACACCTAGCTTATGGCTCTAAAGTTCTTCCCTCACTTCTAAATATTTTCTTGGCTGAACAGGTGGTCTCAGTTTTCTGCCCTTCCAATAAAGAGCTTATAACAAAATGACAAGAATAGGCTTTTACTTTACCTTTTTTTTTTTCCTCCTCCAAGTAAGCAAATACTTACACTGTTTATTTAAAAATAAAAATTAAAAGGATGAAAAAAAATGACAGCTCAGTGGAAAGTTAATTTTGTGCTTGAGCAAATTGAATACTTATGCTGCAGCTGTAGCAGAGAGCTAGCACTTAAAAATCTTTCCACTAAGGTTTCAAATTACAAAATAAGCTTATATAAGGGAAGACAAAATGTATATACACAAATACTGCCACATGCTTATCAAACCTTCTCAGTGCAATAATGTTTCTCTTATGGCACTAAGAACTTACTGGTACGAAAAAACAAGGATTAAGTGCTATTTTATAGTCATCTACAGATAAATCAACAGTAATGAGAACACAGCACACACATCTGACTTATAGAATGGGAGGTGATTGGTGGCGTTCTAAACAGCTTTCAGCAGTGATTAACCTTGCACCATCTCACTCTTTGGGAGCAACATGTGTTGTTAGTACCAGCATGGTGAGAAGCTCAGCAGGCTGGCTTGTTTAACATGGCAAGTTTTCCACCTGAAGAAAAGAAGAACGGAGGAAGAACTAAGCTAGAAGAAGGCCAGCAAGCAACAGGTTCAGTTAACATTCACCTGGGTTCAGAATTACACTGCTTTCTACAGAACAAATTTTGCATCTCTGTCAGGACATCGGCTATTCTAGGGAGTGTCTTCTTCTGACACAGAACTACAGAAGTACGAGAAAGCCTGAGCTTTTCCACAGGGCAGCTGTGGCCCACTTGGCTCTGTACTTGTGACAGTAGATGCTGCAATGGACACTGAGAACAACTGTTGTCTTTGCCTGACACCCCGGAACAAATCACAAGGGGAGCAAGAAAAATGTGCACAACTACAGCTTGCAGGCTGGCTGAGCAAGGACACCACTAGCAATGCTGCAGGTCCGGAGCCCAGTGATGGTGCCACACCTCAGGCTCTTCATACAACAACAGGTCAACGTAAGAAGCTTAGAAGAAGTGGGATGGTTGCCGTTGGAATGCCAAAAATAGGAGAAATGGCCTGGGGCAGGGGGACTTGAAAAGGAAAGGAAGATTTTATGTTTTATATATAATGTTTTCCAAAATGAAATATGGTATGTAAAAATAAATCAAAAAGGATTTGAAGCTACCAACAAATAAAACAGATTTCCTGGAACGACTGCGGATTGCCACATGATCCTTGTCCTAATGATGCTATCTGCCTTGAAGATGCAAGACAGCAGCATTTCAAAGATAAAGGTGTTTCTATGGTTGTTCACCTACATTTTAGTTCATCAGCCAGTACATAACCTGGATTTTAAAAGGTTGTGCTGGGCAGAACACTCAGATTTGAATTAAGCTATCACATGAAGCGGAAGGGAGAAGAACACAACAAAATATGAATTGGTCGTGAACTGGTATACGACTGACAACATCGTAATCATTTTGGTATGACAAACCTGTTGTGATTTAGATGCTGCTAACATCTCTGTCAGGAGCTCCCACTATTTTATGGGTGCTGTTATACTTGTGAAATAGCCAAACTTCACCGGCATGAGGACTGAAGCAAGACCCCTGTGCATTATTATACTCACTGATTCAGTCTGCTGTTAAACAAAAAAAATAAATCACATCTAGCTCAAAACAGAGCCTTCTTCAGAAGTGAATGGCTCCGCAGGTAAAACAATGGATTAGACTAATTTCTAATCAATTCCTAAGTCTTCTGCTCTGACAGTTGTTGATTAAAGATCTCTCTTATCAGGAGCTCTACAGTTGGAGAGCCCAGCAGGAGCAGCAGGGGACAGCAGCCAAGCAAGACCAAGACCTACTGCTTGTTCTTCCTGTTAAGCCAATAAATTTTTAAGGAGCATAAGCATTACCAAACCAGAACGGGATGAAGAGGCTTGTGGTTTTTAGAACCGGTCTCCCACATATCACTACTATGTTGCATGAAAAAGTATTTTGAATTACATTTCACAGTTCCTTTGTAGCCAGGAGGAATTCCATTACAGGAATTTTCATACCATTATGAAACTGGCCAAAAAGTGTAAAAGCCTGTTTATCCCTCTTTATCCTTTTTTCACTTGTTCCATAAAACTATTTTCCACTCTCTAGATCAAGATGTCTCTAAGCAGAAAAATCCTATCTGTCACACAGTTGTCATAAACTAGGCAGAATACAACAAAGTTTGAAATACATCAACTTTAATAAAATTAGAAACCTTAAAAAGCCAAAAAAAGTGTATGTGTGTGGAATTCTTTTCCACCTTGACTCTTAGGTTCTTAAGCTGCCAGTATTTAAGAACATTAATATCCCTGTATTTCAAGGTCATGATTGCAACAGTTCTGCTATTTGTGGATATCAGCAAGAGATTATCTGCTTTTCACCAGTTCAGGCTCTCCACCTACACTGATTAAAGTTTTTTTATTATTATTATTTAAAAAGATAATGCACCCCTTCCCCCATGGTATGATGGGAAAAGGCAAATTTTAAGTAAAACTGAATTACATGTTTCTTACTTTAAATATAAAAAGCCTTAGTTTCACAGGTACATTCACCCACAAGAATTATTAACACCTCCAACTAAATAACACCTCCAATAAATTATGCTGGTAAACAGCAAGTTATTAAGCACAGTACTAGCCTCCATGAAAGAAAGAAAGAAAGAAAGAAAGAAAGAAAAAGAAAAAAAACATACTATCAGCACTATCCTTCCATGACTAGGAAATGAAAATTTCTAGTTCCAAAAGCAAATAAGCCTGAGCTAAAAACAAATCAAATCTAAATGGCCACATCTTAGAAGCTGCCTGGACTTGACTCTAAAACAGCAAATATGTCATATAGAAACCAGTACAAAATGGTCATGCAGAGGCTTAAATATAGTCTTAGAAACTTAATTTGGGGACATGAAACGTATTTGCAGGTCTTGCAGCTCAATCTCAGCGTTGCATCCTCAAACAAAGCAAGGATGCTACTTGTGAGAAACTTCACAAGACTGAAATCTCACCTGCCATCCCGAAGTTGAGCTGTGGCATTTCTTCACTTTTTGTCACTTTCCTCGGGCTTGGCAAATCTTTTGCAGAGTCTGAAGGGAAGGCCCACAGTTTCTTCCTGTTTGTAACAGTGGAAGTCTGTGTTTTCACAGGTTTGTTTGTTGTGGGGCACCACTTGTACCCTGGGTTTGCCTTCATAAATGCATCCTTGTACTAGAAAAGAAAAGGAAAATTACCAGTTGTAATATTATACTATCTACAGGGCAACAGGGTGCACTTTTTATAAGAGGATTTAATACAGTAAATAATCCTTAAATGTCTTGATTTTTTAACAGTTTAGTCATGTGCTTAGAGTCTGACCACCAACACAATCTAAGAAGAAGAAACATTCAGATAAGTAAAGCTGAGTTGTTCTTAAAAAGGAAAAAAAAAAAAAGTAGGTTTCTCTTTTGTCTCCTGAGGGTTTACTAAACATGTCAGGCTGAAGTTGTGATCCTGCAAACTGCTCCCCAGCATTTACACGCTCACTGCTTGGGAAACAGGGAAGACAGCCCCATCTGAACTCTTTCTCAGGTAGTCTTTGCTTTCTAGTTTGGATGAAATGAAAACATTCATGTGACAATAAATGCAGCATAATGCCCCTTAATTTGCACTTGCTCTGTAACACTTCAATATTTGAGAATATTTGAGTTACGCGCTTTCCCAGACCAGGCACATCCCTCTGAAAATAAACCCCTACCTACTTTTCTCTTTTTCAGCAGCTTCTGATACATCACCCCAGCTTTCCTTCCAAAACCATGCTGCACGGCTGCAATAAAATGAACTGGGACCATTGGAAATTTCCTTTGGCCTTGAGCATTTATCTTCATTGTTTGCTATATTCTTGGTATGAGGCAGCAAAACAATCTAAGCTAGACTACACAGAGGGGGGGGAAAGGAACGGGATCCTACACAGTTTGGTTGGAGTAATGGCAGCTGGAGCATCTGTTTTCAAAACGTGGCAGTGATGTCTCCCAAGTACCTTGCTGCCCAGGCAAAAAAAAAAAAAAGGTAAAAAAAAGGTCTTTGACCATTAACACCAATAAAAAGAGTGCATTTCAGTATTTCAAACTTGTTGCTATGCAAGGTAGAGAAGGGACAAATCAGAGGGTCATGCCAAGCATTCCAGCTGCAAATGTTTGTCTAACAACTGATAGGCACTTGGAGCGCTCACTGATGTGGGAGGCAGGCTGCCAAGCCAGCACCAGAGCTCACCGCAGGGGGAAGGAGCTCAGCGCCTCCAAAGTCATTATTAGGTGGGTCTCGCTGGCGGCAAGGGAGCGAGGGAGCAGTTTTGTCCTGAACTACATGGCAGGGCAGCTGCAGACAGAGAGTTTCTTCTGCAATCACGTGTGCTCCCACCTGCCCAGCTGTCCTCGGTCTCAGTTTTGCCACGGAAAATCACCCATGTTTCATGCACATGCATGCCACAGGAACACAGAGGGAGGAAAACAAAAAATCCCTTGGGTATCAGATACAGAAGAGCACTCGGAAAACCCTGTCCTCTAACAGTGTGACTGCTGTGCTCTCCCAGATCAGTAAATGGCGTGCCTTGTGGCCGGATCTTTGTTGCATGCACCTCTCTCCTACTTTCACTTCCATCTTAATCTGTCAGCCGGCACTTTCTTCCCCCAGACTGTAGCAAGGATACAAACGATTCACTTCACAAGCAGCACGGCGCCGTGTGAACCTGCTGTGGGAAGTCCTGTATTTATAGAAATGGCCATAAATAATAAAAATCTGCAGGGACTGCTGACCCATATCCACCCAGGATTTTCTGGAGAGGGCAAGTGGATTAAATCTGCGAAGGAAGGACTGCGACACCTCTCATCTCGCCCCTTTTCCCTTCTCCTCAGTTTGGTTTGAGAGTTCGCCAGTGAATGCAGACCACAAAAATAGCCTCACAGAGGGAAGGGGAGGGGAGGGGATAAGGGAAGAGGCGGAAAGGAAACGCACAAAGAGCGAGCTTTGCCTTCCATTGTTAAAGCACCAGCCCACTCATGAATCATGTTTCCAGCCTGCTGAGTTAAAAGCACAGAACCTCTAGTGACGAAGTACGTAAGCCCTTCGTATCGGTGTTGCTGCTCTGAATAATTGAATTATTCTGCGGATTAATTTGACAATCCAACAGGCTGCCCATCAAATGAGAGCCATAATGCATGCCATTTGCCAGACGAGGCAGCGATAAGCTTTTAATCAGTTTCCAACAAGAGAAATTCAAGTGACGTGATGTATTAATGGATTTTTTCCTCTGCAGAGCCAAAAAGTTAACGTTAACTGCACTCTCCAAAGAGGAGGGAGCCAATTCAGGCAGGACAACTCATCGGCTCCTTTCAGAAATTCAACAAGCAAGATAAAATGAAAAAACATATATATTAAAAGTTAAACAACCACCAAGAAGCAGTTTTATAAAATGCATATCAGGCAGGGGCCTGATCCAAATCTCTGACAGACTTTCAGTATTGATTTTCATGACAATTACACTGAGGCCTAAAACGAAATGATGGATTCTGCTTGGCAGGTCATGAGAAGATAAATGAGCTACACGGTAACAAGAAACAGCCAAAGGCAATAGAAGAGCTTACTCTTTTCCTCCTTTCAAGCAACTGTGCAGTAAACCAATTTAACACAGCCGCCTAAGGAAGCCTCTGAAGTCCCTTTAAAAAAAAAAAGAAGTTACATTCTTATCCTGAAAGGTAAAGGCACCACCTTCATTCCCACACAGAACGGCATGCCAGTGCCTTCAGGACTGCCCTGAGAGGTCATGTCCTGAAATTTCAGGTAACACAAAAAAAGCACAGGATATGTTTGTGGATTGGTCTGATACATCATTTCCGCTTTGTGAAAGCCTGGGGAAGGATGCAGTATGTGGTGGGATGGGTGCCACTTCAGAACTGAGGTCAGAAGAGGTGCTGTCTTTAAATCCAACTCCCCGAGCTCCTTTCATCACCAAAGAAAAAGATCTGCTTCCTCCAGTGTCATGGGAACAGAAGCACGCCAAGTGGATTCAAGCTCATAGCAAGCATATTCTCCGTGCCAGCTGAGAGCTTCCAGCCCTCGAACAGGGCAGAAGCCCTGTAAGAGTTAACAGAGCACAGCCCCCCTATTAAATGCAGTAACCAGAAATGATGCAGCTTATTTATGCATGGTCAGAATTCATTTTCCTCTCAGTGAAGTGAAATGCTAACACACGGCAGGAACACTTGCGGTTCTACTTGGAGTATTTATCAACTACTGGGCTTATATCCCACATAATAAAACTTTCAAAGTTAAGTTGATCTATGAAGTCTGCAGGATACAAATGGAAAGCCTGCTCCTTAAAGGAAACACCGGCAGAAACCAACACTGAGCCTCTGCAGGCACAGTATGAAGTCTCTAGGGCAGGTGTTGCTCCAAGAGACCATTAACCAGAAGACTGAAAATAGAAGGAGCATGGGGCCAGTTCTTCTAAGAAATTAAGGCACCCCAAGGTGCAGACAGGTACATAAAGGGATTTTCCAAAATTGCCTGAATGAAGCATAGACCTCATCATCCTCTCAGCTGGAATCAGGGATAGGTATCTAACCCACTAGGAAACTTCTCATAATTCCACTTGACAAAGTACTGGGGTGCCTCGCTTGCTATCTTTAAAAATCCTAGGTCTTACCTACTGCTAGACACACGTGACAAAATGTACCAACGCCTGCTGAGATAGTATCAGTTGCTGATGCCATGCAGGTAAGAAACTACAAGTTGCTCGCTTGATGCCTGATCTGAGTTAACTGGTTTTGTAAACTCTGGCTCCGAGTAGTAAAACCATTCTCAAGACCAATGGAGCTTGTAGCCACTGCAATTATGGACCGCTTCTGTCAAGCCCACTTGTATCTCTGGATACAACGGGATGCTCAGGGTACACAGGGCGTGTTGGGGGTGAGGGAGAGGTGGTGGACATGACACAGGTGTCCTGTGGGAGATGCTGGATGCTATGCTGCCAACATTGGCAGTCCAAGGGCACTGAAAAGCTGCTCTTAGGTTTGGGGAACTCAACCACTGTATTTTAAACCTCAGCAAACTTTTACATATACTTGTTTATACACACATATACACCCCCATATATATAGGTCTTCAAACAGAAGTGTAGCAGCACAATGGTAATTGTATGTTGTCCCAAAGGCATTCACCTCCTTGACTTTTAAACGAGCTCTCCTTAGGAAAAAGCAAAATACCAACACACAGTTCTAACTAGAGCTGACGTTAGCATCCTTTTGACGGTCTCAACAGTAAACCTAACTATAAAAGCGAGTGCTAAAACAAGCAACTGCTCCTCACATAGAACAGGCCTGTTTGTGAAGAAGGCCCAAATATGTTCAGTGGCACATTATAGCTGCTAATTATTGTTGTAACATACAACCATTTAAAGAATAAAAATTACACATTATCTCTCTGCTACACATTCTTGGAACTAGTGGTAATGATCTAACTACTAAGATTTATTGTTTCTCTTTGACACTGAATATGCAATTTGTTCTTCACGCCAACAGAAACAAATAAATCACTACAGGAACAATGATTTCTACAACAGTATGATTAATAGTTTCAGATCTGTCACTTCACATGGAAGTTCTGCAATTATTTTCCTTCTTAATGAGAAAGTTTCCTTCAGCAAGACAAAAGACTAAGAAATCAGTCACATCAGATTTATTTCTCCCAAAAATACTTTCTTCATTTTCGTCTTTATTTTCTTTGCATCTGTACCAAACCTCCTAATTGCCCCTTCCCCCCCCACATCAGGAAGCATCACTGAATTGTATGTGGGAATGCAGAATGCATCAGGAATGGCTGGACAACGCTAAGGCTCAAGTATTTCGACGCTGTGTCACAAATGGGACTTCAGAGGTACTACACATGCTACTTTAAATGGACCTGCCATGCAGAACACTTGGTTGTTCTTGCGAGCCTTTCCATGCTCATGCAAACTACTGACAGGGCTGCATCTTATATATACATTTTATCAGTAGCAGACAGCTTCCCACCCATTTTACAGCTGTGTTTCTTGTAGTACACTAGCATAACTTCACAAATGAGAGAGGTCCTTCCTTCTCACCAACCCTCCATTATTTTTTCTAAGGCTGAATTCAACAGTTACCCACAATCGACATCATGCAGGTAACTACTGCATTGTCTTTTCGGGAAGCATTATCAGCCTAACTGCACGCTCTACAATCAATACCCACAACACTCTTCCTGGGGAGAGCTTATCAAGTATGCTATTTCTCAAGAAGCTTCAGTTTAATTTTAAAGTGACGTAAATACACTCTGTGAAATATGGGAATAAATCTCTTTTCCTTGCTCCCAGTTAAAGGGCTCTGACTGCCTATTCCTCTCTGATTAGGATATTGGACTCTGCCTCAACAAAGATTGCTATATCAGAAATAAGTAACAATACAAAGAGAGACTACTTCATGAAACACTATTACTTTTAAAGTTCTTTAGCATCAAAAGTAAAATGGACTGAATTTGTCCATTATACTTTTGGCTTGGTCAGCCTATGCACAGCATGAAGTAGGTATTGCTACAGCCAGCTAACGTGGAACTGTATAATTTATTGTTTTCAATTCCAATGAACTAATGCATTAATGCTTCTAGTGCAGGAATTATCGGGTGATATCTACCTAAGTAGATGGTGGTTTTTTTGGTTTGTTTGTTTTTAAATGATTATTAGAGCTATGCTAGTTTGTGCACATAGACCAATTTCTTTGCATTCTGGTCCAAAAGACCAAGTGAATCCAAGTAAGAACAACAGTAGCTCTGGGCTCCATAATCCCACTGGGGAAGCTGAGGAGTCCAGAGAAGAGAAAGACCCTATCAAAAGCACTTAATATACTAAGAAACAGAAGACAAACATGTAATAAACTCCCTTTGCATCTACCATTCATACAGTACGTACCTCCTTGGCCATGTCAGTGTATTTCTGCTTCTCTTTTGGATCTAGAACAGCCCACCAGTCTGCCAATATCTTGGTTGCGCCACGATTATCGAGGCGGGGGTGTTCTTTTCGCACGAGAGAGCGATGGCGTTTGCAGAACAAGAGAAATGCATTCATTGGTCGGCGAGCTCGTTGCTCCGAGGACTCGTCATCTTCAGTTTCATCAGCATCCTGCTCTAAACCATCAGCGCCGAGGAGCGGCACCTACCAGAACCGAAAGGGAAGGGCTGTAAACTCAGTTATAGTCTGAGAGCGTCTATAGATGTGTTTGAATGAGGGAGACGCACACAGATTTGCACAGCTGTCTGCAAAGGCCATCTGTTCCATCTAGAAGACCAGGAAGTCTACATCCAACCTCCTTGCCTGAAGGTCCAATGTTCACTCATTCAAGACTTAAGAGTTAGATGCTGACTCACATTCAAGACTTCAAGACCTCGATGCTGACTCACAGGTGGAACAGATTTCTAAGCTGAGGACCGTTCTCTAGTAACAGCCTTAGAGGGGCTGGAAGGAGGATATCCTCACTTCCAGTTTCCTACATGCTAGATGTTATCTTGGTGATATGAGGCAAGCAGAGCTGTCTTGGACCTCAGTCACACCCGTTTGCAATGACAAAGCACATAGGAACAAAAGTGCACTAGAAACAGTTGTTCCCCCATCTCCTGCCATTTATTTCTCAGCTTGAGCTGCACTGCCTTACAACCTCCGCAGGGCAGCCCGGTTGCTGCCAGAGGGCAATTCTCAACAGAACCCGCTGCTGAAATGCACTCGCTCAGCTCGGAGACCAGCACATGGTTCACGCGACAGACGCACCACAGAAAGCTAGTTATAACTTACTGAAGTTATTACTGTATGGGACAGAAAACCACCTCCTACCTACCTGCAACATTGCTATTTTAAACCATGTTGAGCAAAGTGACCTGGGGCCGATGGACAGCGCTGTCACAGTATCAGGCTTCTCCTGGTTGCTCTTCACCCTTGTCAAAGTCCACCCTTCCTTACCAGCAGATCTCAAGGCAGCCTCCTCAGCACTGACCTCTCACTGCCTGCCTTACCAAGGCATCGAGGAGATGCCGATATGGATGCTAACCACATGATGGAAACATCACGTCTCCAAAATCTATCACCTCCCATTCCCACTTCTTGTTACAGTTGAGCCTAAGTATACATTTGTGAGGTGACGCAGCAGGGTCCTTACAAAAGAAGAGTAAGGCCAGCATCATTGAAGAGTATCAAAACACCAAGGGTCAAACAAGAGAGAGATTATTCCACTTGTGCTCACAACATTCTGGAGAATATGCTGAGTTTCATACACAAAGATAGTAAAAATTGTTGACAGACTTTCCTTCTTTGCCTTTTAACCTTTTTTTTTGGGTAAAGATTAAAAATAGTCAAGTGCAGGGTAGCATGTCTGAAGTAAACAATTAAAAGTGTCAGAAAAACAACATCAAGTGATCAAAACTAAGATGTGCAGTGTGTAAAACAACTTAGTTAAAATTTCTGCAATCTAACTCAAAAAAGCAGGGTTTTGCCCAAGATTTTGAAATAATGATGGAATATTCACTTTTGAGTGTTATTTGCTACTTGCTTTTGTAGCATTATGTGCACAGTATCACTATTTTTTTATTGGCTGGGTTAGCTTGCAATAGAGAACAGCAAGAAACACAAAACAAAAACACAGCTGGGGTAAATCTGACCCACCATTCACCTTCTACAGTCCAAGCATCCAATGAAGTCTACCTTATCAATATCTTCTTCGTCCTCTTCTTCCTCCTCCTCTTCAGAAAAATCAAGGAATTTCTTGGCAAGCAGGGGATGCCACTGAAGACACTTTCTTTTTGGTCGCTTCCCAGTTCCTTCTCCTTCTGTCGAATGATCCTTATTCCTACTACTGCCTTTCATTACTGTGACCTGCCATGCAAAAACAGTCAGATGTTCACAAGAAACCCTTAAGCACAAATGACCATCATGCAAATACTTAGACAAACCAACAACAAATGCATGGAGCACCAATGCAAGACACTGAAAAGATTTTTGCACGGTAATAGGTAGAGGTTTATTTGAATTATCACTAACAACAAAGATGCATCCTTTCTCAGCTTGTTTCCACCAGATCAACTATTGAGATACAGCTGAAGAGGATGAGACGAAGACAGTAGGCAACCCAGCTCTCAGATGTGCTCCTGCCTAATCGATAGCATGAGTGCTCATAGTCCATTAAGCAAGGGAGTGAGAGCCTACACAGCTCCCCCAAACCTGTGCACACTCCACTTTTTCATATTTTGCTACAGAAAAGGCCAGGAAATCCCTCTTTTTAGTAGTAGGACGTATCAGCAGCTACTCATCTGTTGATCACCTACTTATATATAGCAGTGCTGATGCAGAATCCCATGACACTATGAGCTAGGATTTCCCAAGCGCCATTAAAAAGTGCCACAGGGAAATCTGACTCCTTGCCCAAGAGAAGCGAATTCTCTTAGATGAGTTTGAAACAAACAACCAGAAGAAGCTACCCTGACACTTTCAAGGTACTTCTCTACGAGAGCCCACGTACAGCAAACCATACAAGGGCCTCAAACAAGGGCCTGCAGACAGCAAACAAAATTCACACACCTGTCTTGTGCACGTCTCCTCATCTGAGTACCTTACTGCTCAGTAAAAATATGTGCTTATCACCTGCTAGCTACCAATTTAAAGGATGGCTTACAAGATGTGCGGCCCAGGTGAGACTTGCACTGCACCTACACAGATCTTACACACTGTGCACTTACACAGACTGCACAAGCCCTGCTGCCACAGCTAGGGCAAACGCCTCGCTGGAACCACTTCATGCAGCAGTGCTCAGCAGAAAGAGGCATCGCAGCTCCAACCATCTTCTGAGTATCCCACCAGTTTAGCAATTACTCATTTTGCTTATCGCTGATGTCTTCCCAGCGTTTTTTGGTGGTTAACTCACTGGCATTTTGGCAAAATGCCCTTGTTTGCTCTAGGAATGTGTATAAGCAGCTGCTTCCCCCACAGACTTGAACAGCACAGAAAACAGAGGGAACTTCAGACACCCAGCTTGCTGGAGAAAACAACTGAACCCTGAAATAAGCGGGTTCAGACATTTTAACTTAGATACATAAAAATGTCATTTTCCTGTATGCGTACTAGGTTTTATTACTTCCTCCCAGCTTATCAATAGTATCTGTACCCCCCAGTCAGGGATGCCCTGTGACTTAGCAGCTTTCCATTGAGCCCCACACTTTGCAGTTCCCAGCATACTGCTTTTACATGGAGCGCATTCATGGCAACCACTCTACTTGGTCCTTTCAGCAAGTGCTATATGGCACATAATCATGCACCATGCCACATCTTCAGTGTGTGACTTGCAAAGAGGATCCAACAAACACAAACCACAGAGAAACAACTCTGGCTTCAAAAGAACATTAAAAGGTGAGAAGGATCAAGCCACAATCCAGTATTGTGAAATGAGAGGTTTACATTGTTGTTATCCAACAGTAAACTTCACCACGTACTGTGCTGCACAGCGCTTCTCACCTTTGTTTCCTCCTAAAATGCTAAATAACTCTGTTTGCTTTTGCCATTCCAGGTATTTTCCAACACAGACCAACAATGTGGCTGAGTTACTGCTCTAACTGTTGTGAGACTTCAGAGCTTGTTACATGATGAGGATTTGCCTGTTACTGCAGTCAGTAATGCATGTGGCCTATTTCTGAGCATGGGAAGTGTGCTGTGAACGGGACAACGGGACAGAGTCAGCTATACCAGCTCTTACCACTGCCTTGTTTACCCGTGTGTGGCTTCTGCCTACAGTCATTCAGAAGTAAAATGAGTGTTACTGGTAGCCTTCTACCTCATTAGTATGAAGCTAAATTAATGTTCGAAGTGTCCTCCATGATCCTCCTTTAAAACTCACAGCTGAAGTCCTAACGCCATTTCAACAAAATCATCTCTAACCGGCAGCTTTCTGCCTCCTGCCCACCTGAAGAGAAGTCAGAAAAATTCACAGGGCATAAGTAATCCCACAGGGCATTGTGTACCAATTGTCCATCATCTTTAAGACCCTACCTATGCTCCGTGCCAGACATGGCAGGTGAAAAGGGAACCTGAACGCTGGCTACCTTTCAAACCCGTAAGGGACTCTCAGCACATTATTTCTCTTTATTACCACCTAGCTCACGAATAATTGCTTTTGTTTGCCACGCATGTAGGCTAGGTATTGAACATCCAATTAACCTAAAATAAATTAACCAGCATTCACTGCACACCAGTGGTGAAAGAGAAGCGTATGCTCAGCTGGAGGAATTCAGCTATGTTAATTAGGTTGTTTTCTCAAATTGTGATCTATTTTACCTTAGTGGTCACACCAAAGCAACAGTTCTGCTCTGTAGAGGTTGTTTTTAGTGCAGCAGCTCACACTATCAGCTGAACGAGCATCTTGTAGATCTGAGACACAAAGCCACAGCTTGGTTATTTAACGGGCATCACTCATTACTGACAGACACACGGTCTCTCTCTCTCTCTTCAACTTCGGAGCAAATACCTGCAGCAGCCTCAGTCTGCATCACCTAACAACAGAAGTCTGACTGATTTGGCCCCAGGGATGGGAGGACTGAGGCCACAGCCTGACTGCAAACTACTTCCACAGCAGGGTCCAGAAACCTCCCCACCCAGGCAACCTATCTACTCCATTCCCTGTAACCCCTCTTCTTTCCTATAAAATAGGGCATAATTTGTAACGGGGGAGATAAACTACTCCACTGCTATTTTTTAATACTTGTATTTTCAAATATTCCCCCCTTCCCATTTTGGTTATTTAAGTTCTCTTAAGTTTTGACCTACGTTTCAAAGCCCTTTTTTGGTCCTGACTTCTTGCTGATGTTTCTCACAGTCCACACAGGACTGACATTATGAAAAATGTTTTTATTCTCTACTAAGTTGCACAGAGTTTTTCATCTTAAAACAAATAAAAAGAAAGCTGACATAGTGTGATGAACTTGTTTTCTTTTGGACTGCTTCACCTTCCATATTACCCCCACACTGCATGGGTATTTCTGCCGTAACTGCTGAGGGACTCGCATGCAGTCATCTAATTATGAGAGGAGCTGTCCCATCCAAAAAACCATCTAATGAAATGGAAAACGCGTCTAACATGAACAATTTCATTTATTTTTTTGCATGGAAGGCTTTGGCAAGACATGCTGTAACTACGTAAATAAGACATTCAACGTACAAGTGAACGCATGTATGATTAAGCAACAGTGCACTTCTTACTGGAATTAATTACTTGCTGAATGGCAAAACATTGATGGAATCCATCTACTGGAACCTTCAGATTCGACCGATTTATCCATTTTTTTTCCCTTGACATATAATCAACAGCATGTTAGTTTCTTGTTTTGTATGGAAGAAAAGGAGCTGGCAGAGAGAAGTAGGCAGAAACATCAACTCCTGCTTTCCCTCTCAGGGATCCCCGAACGCTGGCAAGTATCCCTTTGGAAATGATTTGGATCCTACAAAAACTGAAGCATGTGCTTAGGCTTGGCAATTCAGTGGTTCTGGGGAAAGTCACAGGCAGTCTCTGCAGGATTTGTGGCTTAACAAGTGTAAAATATACACAGCACTCCAAGTGCAAAGTTTGCACCAACAGGAACTTATGAGCTGTATCACAAAAATGTAACTCATTCTACAACATCACGAAAAATATCATACATCTCTTAAGGCAGATTTAGTAACTTTTATAAGTTAGCAAGAGGAAAAAAATATTAAAACCAGCTGACAAGATATTACATTATACTTTTTGGCTTCAGCATGATAGAGTGGCAGACATAGGGAAAAAGCAGAAATATTCCAAAAAAAAAAAAAAAAAGACAAGAGTATGTGCAGCTTTGCTTGAAATAAGCCACATCGGCTTTATGGCATCACCAGAGGATTCCTGTCAAGGCTGATATTCATGATCCATTGACAGCAAGATATACCTCCAGAGAGGTGTTCTACACATCTGTACTTTCAGTGCAGATACAGGTCAAATGTTACTGAGGTATTGCACTAATAACAAGATTTTAACCATTTTTCCCCCGGATTTTTTGTGCTGGCTATTATATTTTCTTTCTGGTCCTGGAAATGTTAATCAAAGGGTCACAATTTTCTTGATGTATTGTAAATGTGTATACCTAACAGGGGTTCAGAGGGAAAAAAAACACATAACATATCTTAAGAAAAGAGCTGGATGGAGGAAAGAGGCGGGGAGAGAAGAACGATTATTTAGCTTTTTATGACATACATTTCTAATTCAATTATGCACCTGTAAGTCTTCCTTTTTAAAATATTCATTAGCAACAAATGCTTTACTACCTTCATTAAGTTTTGTTTTTCGCCTATATTGCTCTGTTATTTACAAAACCTGGCAGATAGGTGACTAACTTCTTCATTCCTAATTCCGGGACTACCTTACCCCACAGCTGATCTGTCACCCAGAATTGCTCTAGCACTGAACAAGCGGCACTCACCAGGTGTTCCCCAAACTAGCTCCTCATATTTCACCAACACCAAACTCTTTAAAATGCCCCTAAAACTAACAAAGCTCTACAAGACACATGCCATAACAGAGGCTGAAGGCAAGAAATCCAAGAGCTACACAAGCTGAGTCACAAAGACCTGAGCTGCAACTGCAACATGGTCTCTGTTGGAAGGCTCTCAGTGCAACGCCTGATCTTTGCAACACTCATTTCCATTCGGACAGTGGAAATGAATTTGTTTTCCTGTTACCTTAAAACTACTTTTCCAGGAATCCAGCCGGGCCTCTGCTAATTCCATATAAGTTACTGGCACAAAGCAGCAAAGGGAAAAATTCAAGTGGATTTTCCACACTTTTTTTTTTAAAAAAAAAAAAAAAAACACTATCAAAATTCTCTGTTACTTTATAAAAACAACAGTGACTTTATAAAACCAGGAGTGACAAGAGGAATGAACTATATGATACTAATGCCTCAGTGTTTTGGGGGCTACGGAGCCAGTGGAAGGAGCTGGTTCAATAAAGAAACTGAAGAAACTGAAGCCTAGGCAACGAGGTCACTTTCTCACAGGTCTACTGGGCAGAATAGGTATTTGAATTACCAAATAAAAGGAAAAGGAGATGGCTGGTGGCAAAATGACACCAAATTTAGAAGGGTTTTATAAAAGTAATTTTTTTTTTAGCTCTGGAATAACTGAACCAGAGTATTTCTGTAATGAAGGACAAAACCTACTCAGTACTAATTACTGACCAGTCAGTAAATGTGTCCTTTATTGTTTCACAGCAGAAAGCCATTAATGAGCTTTCTAACTTTCGGAGATGCGATGCCTTAATGGGGGACATGCTGAGACTCAGTGGAGTTCTGCTTGCTGGCAGAGGTTTGGGATAGGCTGTCACCACGGGCAATGCTTTGCAACACAGCAACAAGTCAGCAACGAGTCTTACTTAATTTTTAATGACACACTCTTCCTTCTCGATAAATGATTTTAAACTACTCCTTATTCTCTTGGATAGCAACTCAGATTTGAGTTGTTTTTTTTCAAATACATAAATTTTTAATCCAAAGCCCATCAAGAACGTCAACACACCTGATATCAGGATGACTTAGTTAAAAAACAGACGGAATTATTGTGTAATTAAGGTTCACTTGCCTTTTTACATGGATTTCCTTTAGTTTTGGTTAATATTGGCATCGTTGATCCTTCCAAGCTATCAGTCAGAAGAGCTGTAAGGGCATTTGGAATGCTGGCTCTCTACAAATCTGCTTTTAAAATGGAAGCCACATGCCGACAACAGACAGACAGGATGGAACAAGAAAACCTCACACTACTTTCATTTACTGCATGGGAACATTTGCCTGTGCTGTGCCAGGAGTCCTCTGTATTGATGTGCTTGTGTCACCACTTCAAGCAACTGTGTTATAAAAGGTATTAAAATGAACACGAATCTTTCCATGAGGTTTAAACAAACAAACAAAAAATGCAGCTTGAAAAGTCAGGAGATGTGTGATCTCCTGCAGTAATGTAATGACAGCTGACTTCAAATAATGATTTCAGTGGTTTTTTTTTTTTTTTTATTTCTAGTTCTCTTTTTTTTCTCTTTCTCTGTAAAAGACAATCAGAAAAATGCAATAAAATAATATTTTGCTTTGTAAGGAGTTCTTTAGAAACATCCTCATTAAAATGAATGAAAGAGGGGTAAACTCTCTCTGTTACAAATATTCCCTTCAAAAAGGCAAACCACTTATAGGAACTAGATGCTATTGCTACTGTTCATGAGTAAACTGACCAGGAAATTAAAATTGTGGCTTTGGTTTTGTTCACCCCCACCTCTATTTACATGTGTTTTATTTTTCACCTCCAGTCCGAAGACCAAGTAAAAGCCACTTATTAAGCAAAACCCAATCAGTACAAGTATTTTAAATCTGTCAGCGCTGGAAGGTATCAACTACTAGGCTCGAAGGAGTCAACTCCTCAATCTACACAAGGAACCTTCAGGAAGCAAGAAATGGTTTGGGAAGCAGTCAACCTTTTGTTTTCTACCATGCTTTATCCTAAATACAACCTCTGGAAGCAGCTGGGAGTTTAAGTACTATTTACACATTCTTAAAACACAACAGCAAAATGATCCCGTGGTAGACAAAGACTTCTGAGACACAGTTGCCGAGGTCCTGCCATATTTTGGATATGGCTTTTAATGAGGCCCTCAGGGATCAAATGGCAGTCCCACCCTGTGCTACCACTTCCACAACCAGCCAAACACCCGACAGCCACTTGTGGGAGTGCACGCAGGCGGCCAAGTCCTGCTTTGCAGGCGAGCATCGGTACGGTACAGACACGGGGACAAAAAGGGGGTTGAAAGGAGAATCTGGGACATAGGTTTGTTTGGGCAGCTTTTCCACAGCCATATGGCAAGGGGGTGAGGGGGAGCAAGGGCTATAGGCCAGGTAAAGCAGCCAAGCCACCCAACGATTTCCATGCCATCACTTTCAGGGCACGGCTCGCTGGGGCAGCCGAGGGGAGCGCTGCTCCTCTCCCCAGTGCCACAAAGCTCTCGTCTGCTGAATGGGAGAAGCTGCCTTGCATCACTAAGTTTGGAGGAGCAAATCACTAACATCTTTATTGGAATAGCAGTATTGCCTCCCAACAGACACCCTCAGAAGTATCTAATTTAAAGCTTAAAAGGACCAGCCATAACTGCACCCTCCCTTTGTGTTAACATCTTTTTCCAGACTATGGCTTTGTTCCAGTCATGTGTCAAAAAGCTCTTTTCTGAAGTCTTATGTCTTAACCAAAGCAGGCCTTTTTTTTGCCTTGAATTTAAGATACAGTGAAACATTTACTATTACAGGATTCATTTCAACCTTTAGCAGCTGCAGAGGCAGAAATAACAAAACAAAAGAAAAAACCCAACAGCTAGTCAAAGGCCACAGCTGAAGCTACTGCAGTGCCGCATTACAGAGACGTCCACGACCCCACTGGTAACATCTCTGGGTCACGCAGCAGGGGATGGAGTCTGGAAGCTCCTTCAGTTCCTCTTTTTTGCTGCCACACCGGGACAGAGAGCGAACAAACCCTGGAAGGTGAGCAGAATAACACCTGAAATTCAGAACAAAGGCACGGCAGAACCCAACCTGCTTTGCGCTTCTTCTTCCCACGGAGCAGAGAGGGGGGTAACAGGCTCCAGAAGCCCTCTGCTGATGCCACAACCAGCTATCAGGAACACGCTTTTCCTCCAGGGACACGGAGCAACTGTGAAATGCAACCACCTCTCAAGCGAGAAACAAGTGTTTGTCTGTACAGCATGGCAGACCACAGCAACGAGGCAATCCAAAAAACACTTTTAGCAAACTAACACAGGGAGAAAATTTGCCAGACCGAAGAGTTGCCCAACAGCAATGAACACAGGCAGTCAGAACTGAAACACCATTCCACGCCACCCCAAAAAGTCTGCCTGCTGCTCCTGCGTGATAGTGACTACCTGAGCCCAATTAAAGAGCAGCTTTGCTAGACAGACAGCTGTCATTCTTGTGCTTTGCTGCTACTTTAATGTCACGTTACAACAAAAATCTTTGCTTTTCGTTAACTGAATCACTAGAGCTTCCCTCTAGCTTGTGCAAATCACTAAACGGTTAATCTCAGCATAAAGAGCTGTACAGCCAGTGAGATCACAGGTAAAATGGCCACAGGAAATACTTAATGAATTTCAGTGCATGTGTACTCGCATCATCAAATTCCCATGAGGGCATCTGCAGCTCAGCAAAAGCTTCCTCGCTGATGGGCCCCCTCGGATAAGAACTCCAAATCAAATTGAAATTTTATGTTAACAAGAAGGATGGCTTGGCATATTGCTCTGAGCCTTCAAAGAATGAGATCCTTTGATTGGTGAACGGGATTACAAAAAGCGGATCTTTTTGACTGGCCAATCTGAAAGCTTTATTTTCATCTTTGATTAGAAGGCATACAAATTGCTCTAGGGTCCAATCACGGCAGCAACACAACCGAATTCTTGTGCACAGTGCAAAGCAGCACAAATGAGGAGATGTTACTGCTGCAGACATCGCAGGGTGAGAAGAGCTGAATGGGAAAATTGTTCGACTCTCCTTTTCACCTCTTGTTGATTGTGTCCTAGCGTCTTCCACAAAAAGCAGACAATGCGGCTGTGTCCATCGCTACTATAATCCATTCTAAGGTTTACCATGTGCGCAACGAAGCTTTCATAATAAAATTCAGTCATAATTGCTACCAGTGTCAGGGGAACCATATACAGCTGTGTAAGCAAATGGAAGAATTAGTCCCTTAATACATATTTAATAGGCCATAAAACATTCTTGCACAACCGAGTATTACAGTTTATCTACTTTTGCTTTCTTCAGCTCACGTACAACAGATTAAGATGGTTGTCCAAACAACCACTCGAAGCAGCTACCACCCACTGCTCCTACGGAAGACGGATCAAGATAAATGAATGGCTACAGACCGTATTTACTCAGCTTTGCTCATCTTCCAATATTATTAGCTCATAAATCATAATAATGCAACTCATGCGTATCAGAAACAACAATAAAGAGGCTACATGGAGTTTTCAAATAAAACAGTCTTCTGTAATGATCACTGACAGAAACACCACAAGATTCACTTGATAAATAAATTCCTTGCTACCATCTTATTTTCTGCAGGACTAAACTCTCAGTCTCCTGCCACCCTCTCCCCCTACCACGAAATAAAACGGGTAAAGTGGAAAAATGATGTGCCTTTGGAGTTGGCTCCCTTCCCCAACCCACACCCCCGAAGACTTCTGGGTTAATTTCCTAGCTATTGACCTGTGTTAATATTAAAACAAATGTTAAAGTAACGACACTGTCAAAATAAGTTGTATGTGTCGCAATGCAGGCATAATACAAGAAACGTCAGGACAGCACCAAATTGTTAAGAAGTTAGATATAAATAAAAATAAGTGGAAACCATAACAAATTTGCACCTCGTTTTCAGTTTTAGAGGTATTCTTCTTTCTAGGCAGCATTTTAAGCATCAGGAACAAGCTTTTAAAGCAGACTAGATTCCTTAGTGCAGTGGTTTAAGTGAATCGTAGAAGAAGGGGATCCAGCTAAAGGAATTTCAGTGTTGTTTTTGGAAATACCACCACCTCTCAGAGCTGTGCAGATCCACACAGAATCTATCAAAATCTGTGATGATTTTAAGAGTTGATATATCATCTCAATACCCAATTTTCAAGTGCCATCTAGTGGCTATGTTCATTTTTATTTCCGTTTGATATTTTAAAATAGTTACATACTGAATTAAATTCTTTAAAGAGTTTGTTATTGTTATCACTTACTATGTTATGTGACTCTTGGTTCTGCACTGGTAAGTAGATGCATAAATGAAGCCTAAGTTTAAGCGTTCTGGTGGCCTGAATTTGGGTCAGAAGACAGCTGTTTTCAGGATGAAGGAATTAAAAAGAAGGGGAAAAGTTATCCATAGAAACTAAACAAGGCACAAATGCCAGTTCGTTATTTTGAGTTTTTCAATGCAACTTAATGACTTCTCATCATGGCAAAGGAAATTCTGACACATTAAAGTTGGTAAATGTATATCTGTGCAGAATTGGAGAGACATGAAATCACTCAAAAAAGGGCAGCAACGGACTGATAGACAAACCAGGAGAGGAGCTTGCAGCTCTCAGATTCCCGTCCCGTATGCCATCTCTCCCTCCCAGAAGATGCTATGATGAGCAAACTGAAAACTTCCACATTCAGCAATCTTTTTGTCTGCTTGTTATATGGGTATCTGCATTACATTAAAGATCCCATCCAGCAAGGGGCTCCTTAGACCCACCTCCTGTAGCACTAGGAGATGTGAGCACCAGCCCTCCACCACGCTGGCACCGGGATGTTTGCCAACAACCTTAATGCTTGTGCCAGCAAAACGCTACGTAGATGAACCTGGAAACGGCTCGCTTTATGAGTCGGAGGCAGTGACTGGGTGTAATAGGTACAAGCCCTTTAACATACAGTGGAACAGGTCTATTTGCTTTGGAGCTTGTCCAACAGCATCAAAATAATAATCCATGTGCAGGTCCCAGCAAACTTACAGGCTAGTGCAAACACCTCTGGGCAGTTAGATAAAAAGCAATACTCAAGATGTGGAGATGCAGGAACTCACAAGCTGCCCCTGACCATAAAAACAGGGCTTGCACAATGCCATACAGAGTAGTAAAATTTCATAATGCACAGATTAAGAAAGGAATAAACAATGTTACTTAAAAACCCTCAGAAGGAATTGTATCTTATTGCAGGTCTAGCCCTCAGACAAAGCTCTCAGCTACTCAGCACTTTGAAATCTTCCTTTAACACCTACAGCACAAAGTAGAAGTAATTAAGTCCCATAGCTGCATATCTCACTGCAGAAATTGCTGCACTTTAACGTTCAATAAACTAATTGAATAAAAACATCCATTTAATTTGAAAGGCATGGAAGTTTTGGCCTACAGAGTTGTGAGCCCTTTTGAGGATAAGAGTACTTCATATAACCTCTCACATGGATGCCCACTCGGAGCCCACCAACAAAATGATCTGAGCCAAGTTGGCAGAGAACTCCCCCAAAATGCCATACAACACCAAGCACGTCCACTACTCCTGACAGGTAGAATGTAGATGCAGGTGAAAAAAAGCTACACATCTGGATGCAGTCTTAAGTAACTTCATTTGATAAAAAAGGTCTAACACCGAAGTCATAAAGCTTAAATGATTTTTAGTGCCTTACATACAATAATGTAAAAACAAAAATCCATCTTCAGAGACACGTGAATTGTGGTATCAGTCACAACATCCTGAATAATGGCAAGTAATATTCACAGAGATGAGGCATGTGTACCATAATGCCTTCATGTTTCATGAAGGCTGCATTTTCACTGCAGTCTTACAGCCACTTTCTCCTGAATCTCAATGGATGTCGGACATGAATGACTTCAGACTTGTGGAAGAAAGCAAGCTAGCAAGTCTGTTCTTTTCCAAAGAGGTAGTTTTATGCCCTAAGCTATAGTTGTCAGGTACTTAGTTTTCCATTAAAATCTCTCTTAAATAAGCTTCAGACTAAACCATCAGAAGCAAGCAAGGAACAAGCCAAAAGCACGCTCAATAATGTTACAAAAATGCATCACTACCTTGAGTTATGCTGAACATGTAAGTCTAAGAAGACTTATATGTTCAGACTTTTTCTAAGGAGAAAGAGACTTGACTTCTTTTTAATTCACTGAAAGACAATCACATGGTTCAGCCCACTCCACTTCAAAAGATCTCAAGCTATGGATTTGACATGGGACACATGTGAATGACTTAAGGCAAATATTTTTGCATGTTTTCCCTCACAAAATGTGTATATATTTAATTTCCATGCACAAAAACACTATTTCAATAAAAGGGAGATAATGAAGACTACATCCATAGCCTGCCCAGGAATGCAGCTTCCACCACCTCTCTGGGTCCTGCTCTGTCACCCTTATGATGAAGGTTATTTTTTCTTATGCCCAATAAGAATTGCCCTTGCTGCAATTTATGACTGCTGCCTGTTGCCTGACCTTTCACTGTACATCTCTAAGAAGAGCCTGGCTCCATCTTCTTTGCAATTGGCCTTTAGATAGCTAAGAGTCAAGTGAAGCCTCCCTCAGCCTTCTTTTCTCCACTCAAATACCACCAGCTCTCACAGCCTGGTACATCACACGCTTCAGAACCAACCACCTTGGTGGTCCTTGACTACACTCCCTCCAGTTCACTGCTGACTCCTGTACGTGGGCCCACAGCCTCAGAAACGCGGAGCAGGAAAACCACTTCTTAACCTGCTGGCTCCAGTCTTGCATGTACAGCCCAGCCTGCAGTTTGCTTTGACTGTTTCAAGGCCATGCTGCTGGCTCCTGTTCAATTTGCTACCCATTCAGGTCTTTTCTGTAAAGCTCTTTTCTATATTGTTTGTTAAACTTCCTGGGGTTCCTGCTGTCCCACTCCTCCAAATTTCTGAAGTACCTCTGAACAGCAGCTCCGCCCTCCAGCACGTCTGCTCCACTCACCAATTTGGTGTCATCTGCAACTTGCTGAGGGGGTCAATTCATCCCCTTAGTGTCATTAACAAAAATATTTAAAGCCACTTGGGAGCAGTATCAGTACTTAAGGAATACCACCTGTAACTCTCTGCCAGTCCACTGAGCCTCTGGCTCATGCCATTTTTTAAACACCATGTAATCTGTCCATCCAGTCTGCAACCGGTTCGGGTCCAGGGATGCTAAGGGAAGTGACAAAAGGCCTTGCTACCACTGAAGTAAACAAGTTAACAGGTAAACAACTCCCCCCACTTTTCCCTTATCTGCAGTCTCTTGCCCCCATCACTTTATGACAGAAGGCCATCATGTTGATCAGGCACAATTTGCCCACAGTAAATCCATGCTAGTTCTTCCCAGTCACCTTCTTGTCATTCACATGCCTGGAAATGACTTCCGCAAAGACAAGTGCCACAATCCTCCCAGGGACTGAGGTGAGGCTGGCCAGCCTGCTGTCTCCCAGATGTTTCTTTGTGTCTTAGAGCACAATTAGACACCCCAGGGTCTGATTTCTACCTCATGCATGATCCTTGAAAATGATGACAATGTTTTATTTGACCTGTAATAACCTGAGATTACAACCACGTTACCACATTTGTCAGTAATTCTAAATGCAGAAGAGCTGGAAATACCAGCAGCTGGAAAACAGGTAGCACGGCTTGTTTGGCGCAACCCTTCCTCTATTTTTTCAGAGAGCTGTCCAGTACTATAAATCCAAGTTTGCAAACACCTTCCCCGCCTCCCCCCAAGTTAATGAGATGTTAAATACAGCAAGGCATTTCCATCACATTTGGAAATCTGAGTACAATTCAGTGCAAAGTTTCCTTTGTATTTTGACAAGAAGTTTATTTTTCAGTTGAGGGAACAGCACACAGTCGTGATTCTAAGGAAACTCCTCAAAACTCTGAGTGCGCAAGACAGCAAGAGCAACTGAGCGAGCTCGCTGTTCAAGCTGTATGTGCAATTTAAGAGTAAGATAAGAGCCTGGCACCTGATGAACAAATTATTTCTAAAATCCAAATGTTGAACATCCTCACAGATCTACTGTGGATAGACCAGTTTTGACGACTGTTGCTGTATGCTCAAGTGCCTTAAAACAAACAAATCTTTCCTGATAATCTAGGTCCTTGATGAGGTGGTAAGCAATTGCAGATGACCCAGCACGATTTACTTACCACTTACTGGAAACAGTGAAGATGTCCAGGGACCTTCATTCAACTAGTTTGGGCAAGATTTTCCAATTCAAATTTCCACTACAACTTAGTTTAACTTGCTCTGTTTTATTATAGTTCAGAGTTTGGAGGAAAATAGGTGGCAGGTTTTTTAAATACTCTGGAACTGCTGAGATGTATTAATTTGGCAGCAATCTGTGACACATGTGACTTTCACAAGCCTTATGTAGAGACACAAAGGATCTCTTTGCAAGAGACTAACGTTAGCCAACCTCTAAAAATCAAACACCTAAAATCAACAGGGATAGTTCTTTCTATGAGCAGTCAAAGTTTGCACTGAAACTTCCTCAGGAAGCAGAAAAGGAGATTTCTTTTCTTTTTAAAACTCTGTAAGTGCTGGGGCACTACACTAAGCAATACAAAACCCTCTCAAACCTGGCTGTGGATCCGTGCATATAAAATGATGGGCTCTTAATGAAGCCCTCTCAGAATGGGTGGATTTCATAGATACGTGAATGCCAAACACGTTCCACTCATTAAGCAATAACTCAGAAATCTCCATCGTTGAAAATCTGAGTAGTCCTTTATCTTTTGATGCCTGTGCATAATGCAATACAATTAGCAAGGCTGGATACTTTTAACCACTTTATAAAAAAAGAGATCTAAAAAAATCTCAACAAGAAGAAAAAAAGCTCTTAATATAGTAACCAACAAGCCACAATTCATTTAGGCTTTCACCACTCAAAAAAATTGCTCTCATGAGTACTCAACATTTTCAAAAGCCTAGGGAAATTGATGGGTTTCTCTGAACACTTTGGCTATCAATAATAGCAGGCTACTGTGCACGAGAAAATACTCGTTCCTCAGCTTATGGTTCCTAGTGTTCTAGTAAAAGGCACATCCTCCCACCCACACTATGTGCATTACCTACAACCTGAGCTCCTCCACTGATTTATACTGGGACATTACGGTAAGGGAAAGAAGCAGACCTAAGTGTAGATGTGCCAAGCTATCTGCTCAATCCTACCCTCTTCATGTTACTACATTAATGCAGCAGAGGGATTTGTTTAGTTCAGTGGACTCGTAAGGATATTGTTTTCTCCATTAACAGTAACAGACCTGATCTCTTGCTCTTTAGGCAACACCACAGTATCTCAGCAAAGTTACAATGCAAATAGCTTAACAACTTGCTCCCAGTATGATTTTTTTTTTCCTATGGATGGTGAAAAGTGGAAGATGAGCTATCAGACACTTCTATGCTTCAGCATCTTTTCTACTTCTCTGTTTTCATTGTGTCAGATTAAATGACTCACTGCAGTCTGAAAGAATAAAACCTGATTTGTGAAAGCTGGCTTTCGGTAACTCTTTCTGACATTGGCATTAAGTACCTCAGTTTGCCTTATATCACAGTTCAATTATGACAAGTCAAACATTTGGCTAAAGCTTAAGAAGAGCAAATGAGTTCTCATCATTGTAAATATTCTCAGTACAAGAACAAAATCAGCTTAGAGGAAAAAAAAAAACACACTACTTCCAAAGTAGTACTTTCAAATTACCTTGAATTCACACTTCCACTGCACAGGCCTACCACTAAAGAAAAACAACAACAACAATACCAGCCACAAACCAGACTGAGAGCACAGAATTCCTAAACATGAAGGCGAGGTACTCAGTAGAACATTTACACTGAAATATTTCCTCAAAAAATGGATGCCTCAAGACAAGCCACAGTAGCAATGGCAAACTGCCAGTAACAATGCAACTAGCTAGAAGGAAAACAAGGAAAAAAAAAACCAAAACTATAAGGAAACATGTAGTGTAAGCACCGCTAACTAACACTGAGGTCTGGAAAGAGAATGCTACCATATAAAACAGGTTCCCTCTGTTGCCAGGTCCCATGGCCTGGGACTCTGCTTTTTTTGTTCATTATGAACATCAGGAGTGTGGAAAACAGCATACTTCTGAATTTCTGTTGTTGTCAGCTTCAGCTGTTCCTTTTTTTTTTTTTTTTTAATAAAGCCTTATACACCTCAAGAATATTGAGTATAATTCTAAACTGGAATAGCTGCACTCAGAAAGTGCTGTCATGAAAAGAGGATCTCAGCCTGCATTATTTTACCGGCGTTTCTGGAGAACCAATAAGAAAGCACCAGAGGCCAATAAAAACTGAAAGAAGAAGTCATCTTAGTTAGAGTTTAAACTTTGTGTTCTCATTTTGTTTACGTTATTACCTATTTAAAACTCACAGTTCTCAATCAAGAGTCAAAGAAGAAGTGGTGCAATGAAAAACACACCAACAGTCTGGCTCCAGCTGGGTGGTGAAAACTGCTTCTGGAGTTCTGCAGTGGAAAAAACAAAACAGTAAACCTCCAGCCAACATAAGAAAGCCACTTCACAAGTAAACCACACCTCAAACAAGATTGGATAGTTAAGATTACAGGTAGGCATTATGGTTTTTATCTTCATATCTTTATGACCTCAGAGAAACAAAGGTGGGAATACTGCTGTTCCCAGTTCTTTTGATCACTACTGGGGAACTCTGTTGATCGTTTAACACGTAAAATTGAGCTTTTGTAAATGCCTCCGAAGTTTTTATTAGCTTTATAAAATACTTTCTTATGAAGAGATTCCTAGATGGAAATACAGATATGTGCTCAGACATGATATATCTACCTCTAACTATGTACGTATGCTTGGTCGTGAATTCAAAGTTTACAGCTAGCTACTCTGCTACCAGCCAAGTAGAAGCTCCATTTGCGCCTGCATTTAATTCAAAATAGAGCTTACCAAAATGAAACTATCAGTACAGAACTATTTCTGTGAAGAGAACAATTGCTGATGAAGCCTGTTCCTCTCCACTAAGGACTGTATCTCTTCAAGTGGAGGAGAATTTCCTGGTTTCTTCCAAGAGACACAATAATGAATGACATAAAGGTTTTCCCTCTTAATAACAATTTAGTGAGCAGACAATTATCAATTAAAGAATCAATCACATCAAAGTAATTGTAAATGATGCAGCAGTCACATATCGTGGCGTATGTCCCATTTGCTCTAATTCTGGTTTCATCATCTGTGGCCAACCTGTCTTTAGTTTCCTCCAAAGCCAATCTCTGTTTCCTGTTTGCATTGAGAACTGCTGTGACAAGGTGCTTTTAAGCAGCCAACGAGAAGAACAGCCACCCTGCACCTTCTTACCTTCCTGCAGAGAACTTGCCCATTGCAACAGGAAAACTACTTGCCTATCAACCCTCCTTCAGGATGCCTCCTGAAGTCCTAAGGTGATGTGTCTGTTTTACAGAGAATTCAAGACTTGAATTTACTCCAAGTTCAGTTTCAAAAAAAGTCAGCGAACAGCCCAATGCCTGAGAAAACATCCCTTTTTTAATTAAAAAGACCATCCATTGCAGTATTTTCCCCCCAAGCATTTATTAAATTACAATGATATATTTACACGCTAAGTTATAGACAATATATATCTGCAATAACTACCACACCAAAAAAAATACAACCCTGCAACAACACCTCTCTGAAGAAGAGATAAGGGATCAAAACAAACAGTTTTTTTTTTTTTTTTTTTTTTACCTGCCTTGTTTTCCTAAGGAAGTCCCATAAAAATTTATAAGGTTACACTAAGCTTAGACTCAAAAATAATTTTAATCAGCAAGCACGAAAGATGGCACTACAGATAGACCACTACTGAACTACTGATTGCCCTTGTATTCAAAGCGTTTTCCCAATCATCCTCAGACGATTTGAGATTGTGCCTTCATTGTTGCACGGAAAAGCAAGGTTTTCGATTCCAGTGACAGCCTACAATTCCTGTGCTAGGCTATGGAAATTACGATTTCTTGATGGAAAAGGAAGATCTAGAAAGCAAAAACTGACAGCTTGTATGATGCCCGGAGATCCCCCCTAAAGCTACCTTACAGGGGGGTTCAGAACATCTCTTCACCATACAGAGCCCACAGCAAAGCCAAACGGCACACTAATGAAAGGGCCCAGGATAAATATTTAGATTTTTAAATTCATGTTTTGTAGAATCTACATCATGGGTGAGCATCTTTTATGCTCCTTGAACAGGTATTTACTGGAGAAAAACCATTTTTTTTAAACTCCTCCTTGATAGAGTTCTAATGTAGTTTTTGTTGCTTTGTGCAATAAAGACGTAAGGGATTCACAGATTGTTTTTAAATGGTCTCACTAGAGAAAGTAAACAATACGTAATTTGCCAGAAATTAGAATTTTACTGCTGTATTATACATATAGCGAAATAATGCCTAAACTGAAATAGCTGAGATAGTTTGACATGTACAATTTTCAGGTTTTGAGGTTCTGTGAAACTTGTTATTTTATTGTACACACATTTACAAGAATGTGCAAAAGGTGTTTTTTTTTTTTTTTAATATACCCTCAGAGAGAAAGAGGGACTTTTCAGTTATGAATCATTTTATATAATTCATGACATTAATATCTGGCAAGATGCATCTCAGCAGACCATTTATGTTGCACCCTGCTAGAGCTCAGTGACAAAATGTACTGTATGAAAGCTCCACAACAAAGTAAAAGCCAATTACATCACCCAGCAAGTGTTTAGTATTTGACATTTTGCTTTCTCAAGATTACCTGAGTCATGTAAGTTTTCATAGGCAAGTATGGAAATTTGTATCAGCAGAAAGACTTCTAGAATTTCCTACTTGTTTAGGCTATGGAAATTACATTGCATGTGAAAAAATAAGCCCTTATTTATCAAGGAACTCACACTAGTAGGTTGAAATAAGAATTAGAAGCATCCAAGTTGGTTTTAGTCTAATGGTGGCGCATTTTCAGTTAGCTTAGGCTGGTTCTTTGACATCACAAAGCTCAAAGGATGCCAAGGGAATAAAGCTGTACCGAAATGTTGGAATTTACATCCAAGACATATGTGCCTGTCAGTATGTCACAAAAACTGGTCTGATTTCTGATGGAAGAAGCCACAAAGCTGAAGGCTCACAAGACAAATCATTCAGGAAGTTCATTATTTTGATTTAGGTTAACGGATTTATGAGCTTAGAAACAACACTAAGTTGCTGCAATTTGAATAGTTGAGCTGCTCAGCTGACCATACTTCAGCCTAAAGCAAAAGCCAGGTCAAGCACTTTTATGGCTTACGAAAGCCCGATGAAAGGAGCTTTGTATGGAGAACTATCAACAGAAGGAGATTTGTGAAGTCTATCTATTTTACCTGACTCCAGAAACAAGAGTATTCCCAGCAGAAGCAGCAGACTCTAGATCTGAACACACAGTTATCAAAATTTTGTCAAGGTTGTGTTTCAGTTGAAGTGATCTCCAGCAAGATCCATCCCACGAGAGCACCAGGCTGGTGTCGACACCTGGATACCCACTAGGTGTCCGTGTCCCAGAGATCACTGTGACTACACGCAGGTCTCCACCTGGAAGAACAATGTGCACGGTCTCAGGCGCGTGGTGTGCTCTGCCACAGGCCTGCCACAACCCAACATGTAAGAGGCAACTCTCAGGGCATACCTGATGATACACAAAAAGGGTTTGAGCAGCAGCTGGCCAGCAAGTGCAGGAGGCTGGCCTCCAGCTCACTCATGTGAAGCTATCCTGCCTTCAGCCAGAGGTTGAGATGCAGGTTTGCACATCAGTGACATTACCCAACCCATGTGCTGAAGATTGAACATGCTGCCAAAAGGCTCAGATACACCGAATGGGGTACCAGCCAGATACTGGTTATCCAGCTCATCTTCACCCAATAAAGCTGCTGCACAGAGCTAAAGGAAAAAAAAAAAAAAAAAAAAAAAAAGCTAAAAGCACTCCATGAGCACACCACACTCCTCAATTTCTACATGAACGAGTAGCACAACTCTGGATTCACTGAGGTTTAATCTAAGACTGTATTTAAGATATAACTATCACTTGAATTGGAGGAAAATAGGGAAGTATGCATCTTCCTGAACAGCAAGACAGTATTAGATGCCACAACTAATAACCACATTCTTGCATCTTGTTACCTATTTTGAAGTCACAGGTCACAAACTCAAGAAGGCCACTTTCTTCAGCTGGCTACACTGATTCACAGTCAGGAAGGGTCTGCCCCGTGTCAATAATGAACTCATTGTGCCCCCTGAGCTCATAGTCTGAGACCAGTCAAGTTTCCCACCATCCTTCCCTTCAGGACTGACAGAGAAATGGTGACTGCTGCTAGAACCAACACCGGCTTGAAAAAAGGAATGAGCACCCACCTTACGTCTAGAAAAGAGACTGGCGCTGGTGAAGACGTGACAGTCTTAACAGCGCAAACACCCTGGAAGAGCTGCAGACCAGAGATGTCTGTCCAAGCCCGGAGACGTGGGCTTATGAGCCCCCAGGGATCCAGAGGACCAGCGTCCCCATGGACAACAGAAGCACCATGGCGACAAGCGATGCAGGAACCCAACGGCTGCTTCCAACCGTCATCGGGTCACCACTCACCTGCGCGGCTTGCATGGAAGTGAGGGACGTGCCCAGTAGCCCTTCAAATGTCTTCTCTGTTTGAAGGCATCAAGTTTGAGAAACGGCATCAAGCAAGCAGGAACCGCATGCCCACATGGTGGTGGACCCCCACAGCTTAGAGCAGCTGGCTTTATGGTGGCAGCTCAATTGCGTTACTAGATCGCTAAGACCCACTAATGTAAGACATCATCCCCTATTACGAAGGTGTTTTGGGACTGCCTTGTACAATAGTAAAACTTTCTACATTAAGCAGTATTGCCTGACACACAGTCTTTTCCAAGCACTCACACACTATAAGCCTTGGTCTAAGGACCTTAAAAAGTGTCTGACACTCGTGTGTCTTTGATGCACAAAGCCATACAAAGCAGTAACCAACCTCTGAATTATGAAAGGCTCAAAGAAGCTACAGGTCTGAGAACCACCCCAGCTAATGATGTTGTATGTCATAATCCTGCATATAGATCAATCACACAGAACAGAAAATGCAATCCTACCCCAGCCTGTCAGGGGCTCATCTGCTTAGACTGGTTATGAAAAATCAAACATGAATGTCAGTGAAGGTGATAGGAGCCAGGAGTCAGAGCTGTGGGAAGCGCTCATCACCATCACCTCCTAATAGATCCCAAGTCTTGACAGCTAGCTCTTAACAGATTTTCATTCTCAGAGGCTGAAAAGAAACAGAAAGTAAGGCTGAGCACTTACTGACATGCCCATGCATCCATCAGAATTAGGACAGGTTGTTACTATTTGTTCTACACTAGATGAAGAGGGGTTGAGATTTATCTTTGCAGTGTTGAGTTTCAAAGAAACTCCTTTTTTTCCCTATAGTTTTCCATGTAGGGAGAACAGGATGAGCAATGAAAGGGCTGATTCAATAACAATAAATCTGGTAACAATAACCATTATCAGCATGGAAAAAACGCTTTTTATAGGTTAATTGAGATGACACCCCAAAATAAATGAGTCATGCAACAAAAATTCCAATAAAGATGAAGCCTGGTATAAGGCACATTCCCAACATGATTGGTAGGAGCAAATGTTACTCTCATATGAATGTCTCTGTAGCTCACACTAGTTTCCATGCGTGGCTGTGAAAGGATAGCTGAAAATAATGGTATCTGCGTGCTCCTGGGCTCTTACAGACCACTCTGAACTAAAGGGACCACCTCGTTGCCTTGCCAGTCTTTCCTAATCCAGCATAAGGGAGCTGCTCCCAGAGACACCGGACTGTTTGGCAGAGGAAAGAGGTGTTTGGCGGTGCATGTGCTTGCCCATAAACGGGACATAGCAGAACCACATAACCACTGCATGCACTGTTATTGCTGCGCAGCCACCTCCAGGACACAGCAGCAACAGCTGCCAACTTCCCACGTGGGAACACATTAACCACGGACCAAGTCCCCACACAGCAGCGATGACAGTACTGAGACCCTGGAGAGAGATGTCTGCACGGGAACCAAGCCACCGCCCGCTGGGGGAAACAGCACGGCGATGCTGCAGGAAGCCGTGACAGCCACCACCCAGCACCAGGGCTGGCAACCAACGCTTGCAGCAGCAGCTCCCGGCTCTCCATGGATCTGGGAGACCCCTGTGAAGGGGACACTTTTGGGCATGCAAGACTGATTAGGGAATTTTATTTCCTTGCAAGTACCAGAAGAGGGTGCAGGGCTAGTATTGAACCTCTTTTGCTGCCTGCAGCTGTTCTCGTTACTGCCATTTGGGAATCTTTGTCAGGAGTTTTCTCCCGGAGCCACTGGCTATAGAAGGCAAACGTAAGCAGACTCGCACCAGTTTCCAGTGAATGTGTCCCAGGAACTCCGCTGTGTAAGGGCCATTACAAGTAACTTTACATATCAGACCTGAAGGTGTCAGACTAATTCCAACACATCTAACCTTCGTTTTAGGATCCTACTCCTCAGTCTAAAGCATCTCTATCATCTTGGTACTGTATGCAGTACCTGATAGCTGTTTTCTATCCTATACACAAGATCTTAAAGCTTGGTAAAAAGCTTCTAGGATTTATAAACAAGTAACTGTGGTAAGCAGAATCAGGCAAATTTTAATTCCATTTAGCCACTTATTCTCCTAGTTTCCCAATAGGCATTCATCACGAACAGCAGCTCATTACTGTAATATGTAGTCTAACACACTGAGCACTGAAAAAAATTTTACCTAGAGCCTGAAATGTTTGGTGCAGATGAAAGCTCATCATTTGATAATACCAGAATACCTGAGTGTAATGACACTGCTTGCTTCCCTGGGCACAACTTCTAAAGAGTGTGTTCAATGGGTGAGTAAAGAAATTGTTCTTGTATTTTCAGCCACAACTCACCCAAGTTTCATCATTGCTTAGGAACACTCTGGAAAACCAGAAAAAGAAACTCAGTTGAAACATTAAAACAAAGAGGTCTACCCAAAGAACAGAGGGAGGGGGAAAAGGAAGAGGAGAGGGGAGCAGGCAGACGTGGAGACAAAGAGATCCAGAAAAGAGCTGAAATACAAGCATCCATTTGTCTTAACAAAGGTATCTTTGCAATAGGTCTCAACCTCTTCAGCAACCGTGTTCTGAAGGGTGCCACAGCTCTTATCAGCTAAGCACACAGCAGCAGTCTAAAGGCATATTTGCACCTTCAAGTATCGTAATTTTGATCTGAGTATGTTGTACTTGTTGTACCTGCTCTGCTGTTTCAGGCAATTGGTGGTAGCATGCTTAGGAATGGGAGGAGGTGGGAAATTATCTTCCATTTGAGTATATTCTTTTTAGTTGTTACCTATCGCACATTTTAGGCCTTACGTTATGAACAAGCCACACAAATTCAGCACCCATTCGTCCAAGCTGCAGGAATTACTCAACAAAGAAACAAAGGCAGAAAACAGAGGTTGTTGAATGAGTTCGTAATAGAAGGAAGAAATCCTGCTCCATTGCAATCTTATGTGTGAACAACATGCACATCCTTCGCTTTGGCTCTCTCGAACGTTGCAACTCACTAGGTCTTTGCCAAACCAAGAAGTATGTTTGTGCATAACTGAGGTCACTGCTTTTGTTTCAGGGGGATGTTTACCACTCTCAGCAATAGAGCAGCTCAAAATGAAAAGGCACAATAAACAGCGTGCTCAGGGGAAGAAAAGATGAGGAAAGGTCCTTTTGGTGCTGCTGCTCTAATGTATAAAAATGCTTGATGTTGGACTACACCATTAAGGAGGCAAGGTACAATTTTACAGAGAGAATGTCTTGGGACCAGAGGAGGTCCTGGGTAAATGTGACCAAGTCAACAAACTTGATGTTGACAAATAAATCATTATGAATTCTTTAGTTTGGTGCCTAACTCTGAAGCCCCGGGGACTTGCAAGCTTTTTGAAAAATAAAAAAAAAAAATGGGGTTTTACTTAAGTCAGGAACTCTAACGTCAGGAATTTAAATGAACATAATTTGAGAGCTGAACCTTTAAAATAATCATTAGATGCCATGAAACCCATGAAAGAAGGAGGTTTTTGCTATTAAGCAAGATCTCAAAAAAAAATCTTACACATTCTTGTGTATGGAAAGGAATTTTATCACAAATTGCTGGTAATTCCTCCCCACTAGCATTCTTATGCCAGGTCTCCACTCAATGTCTCCGTCATCTAATCACACCGCTGCTTTTCTAACACTCGTGCAACGCGACCCTTTTACTACAAAACAGGCACATCCCAGACGTTCTCCTGCCATTTTTAAAATCTGAGATAACAAGCAATAAATCAGAGTTATGTTTATTGTCCACAAGACAGCACTGAGCAAATCAATTCCATTACTGTATTTTATTAACATACCTGCTAGTGGGGGAATAAAAAAAGGGAAAGCATAGCTAAGACAAGTAAGTGGGCATGAAATTCTAGGACTGGGAGAGACTGGGAGAGCTGCTCTTTATTAACTTCAATGTCACTTGAAAAAATAATAATGGTGTTCATCATTTTCAAGATGTGTCTTTATGTTGTACCATAAAAAGCCAAAGTTTGGCTTTAGTCTCTGCTGGTGCATGCCTTCTGTTATACCGCTGCAAAATGCTTCTCACCTGCATGGCGGAACTGCACTCAAACTTCACACTTGGAAAAGAGTAACAAAGATGCAATGCAATAATGGTGATCTTGGACCTCAACATCAGGCAATCGATTTTTAACTACAATATTCTTTTGCTAGTTCACTGAAAGGAAAATTTAGTTTACACAGTAATGTGTGAGCACAGAACATACGCATACACCCAGTTTCTATGAGGCAGTGTACGTACAAAAGGGAATGAAGCTTGCCCACCATTCCTACGAATGTTGTTTCAAATAAAATCAGTCAGCAAGTTTCAGAGCACCAAAGCAATTTAGAACACACAGCAACAATGAAATCCTTAATGAAACATCTTTAGCTAAAGTGAAAACAGTTATCTTCTATTTGCTATATTACAAAATGTGCATCAAAATGTTTATTTTCATTGGGTATCTATTTCTACATCTTTACATCTAATTATTTCTGTTTACAGTTATTAATTTATTCACAAAAGTACAAGTGTGCCCTCTAGTGCCTGCAATATGCAAATTGAGTGATATTAAAGCACTATTTTTCTGTTCCTTTGAATGTTAAAAGATTTGAATCTGGATGTTTCTTGAGTCTAGGATAAGGCAGGACAGACAAAAACACATGCAGGGATGTTTTATTCTCATCATACTGCAAAACTGACCAGGGGAGCCCAAAACATTTGTTCTCACCTGATTAAACCAGTCTGCCTCGGTTTTCTTGGGCACCACAAAAGCCCGATGGTTTGTTAGAGGAAGGCAACAAAGAAAAAACCTGAAGAAGGTCTACTGACTGCTGAACAAAGACGTGCATTACTATAAGTAACACATCGTCTCCAAGTGAGGTAAAAATAAAGCAACAAAATACAAAAAAACACAGGTGGGATTTGCTCTTCTCTATGATATGAATGGAAACATGCAAATTCAAACACCAAAAAAAAGATCAGAGGAACTGTGTTTTCAAAGGGACAGTGCTTGATTTCAAGTTGAATCAGGAGGGGAAAAGGAAATCATCTCTTCACAAATTAAAAGTACACATGGCAGAAGCAAGCATTTGTAATTTCTGTATTAGAGGTTAAGGCCAAGAACATGAAAGCACCATCCTTTCTTCATGTGTCCAGCAGGAGATTACTGAAGACATCTCCTGAGCCCTGATCCTCTTAAAGACCCTCACTCTGTGACGGAGGACACTTGGAAGGATGCAGAGTTGTCCCAAGAATGGAATCAGGAACATCCCTACCCACGTTGTCAGATGAGACAGTGTTGTAGCTAGCTCTGTGGCATTTGTGGAGGCAGTATCTCACACCTCCAAATCCTATTCTCTGTTCAATTCAGGCACACAGATACGGAAAGCTAGATGGCATGCGTACCCCTTCAGCATGTTGCCAGCTCTTGAGATCTGGTGGCTTCTTCTTTCATTGCCTACATAATTCGAATGTATGGGAGCCGAAATCCACAGAACTGAAAAAAACATCCTTCTTAAACTTCATTAAAGAGGAAGACGTCAATAAGCAACCATTATTCTTGGATGTCCGTTTGTTTGGGTTTTGTTTTTCAATGGTTGGGATTGGTCGTGTGCTCCAACAAGAATGTTCAGCTGCCCACTCCAGCACCATGACATTCAGAGCGTAGGATGAAGCCGTAATAGCACTTACAAGCCGTGTTCCTTATTGCATCCTGAGCCATTTGTAATAAAATTACCAAGGCAGCTGGAACTGCCCTCCTCGTCTGCTAGGGAGGAGGGTGGACTAGCACACACCAGAGCACGACACAGAAGCTCTTGGACTTGCTTAGGAGAGTCCTGGGCATGAAGCAAGCTTCCTGGCCTGAATCTGGTGGACACATGAAGATATTTAGAAAGCAACACTAGGAAGGGCACAGATTTCACTTCATAACTTCAGCACCAAAAGAGGAAATTTTCAGGCCTTCTATTTAGTGTTCACTGTATAAATATGCATATAAACTTATTTTTTGTGTGTTATTTATATTACACGCATGCACACAAATAACCTGAAAAAAGAAGACATTGCAGAAGAAGGAAATTTAGCAGTGCAACAAATTTAGCAGAAGCTTACCTTGTACTCTACAAAATGTCTTTTGTTTTTTGCTACGTCATCCAGTCCTACAGGCAACAGCACCCTACATGTTATAAAAAAATCAATACACTGATGTCTCATTAATTGTGCCAACAGCAGTGAGCGGGGACATTTCACCTCCAGCGCAGACACACGCTCGCATCCCTTTATTATTCTGAACAATACCCATTTCAAAATCTCATCTGGATTTCTTTAACTGCATACATTTGAGCCGGGTTGTCCCGAATTAAAACTTTGCGCTGCCAAACTGCTCTTCACTGTACAAAATGGAGGAGGTAGGAATGCATGAAATTGCATTAGGAGAAAATACTCTTTCCCTAGATAGGCAGTCGTGAAAGTGGCGGTGGAAAACTGGCATTTTCTCACTCAGCAGACAAAGGGAGCGCTGACGGGGAGAGCTTTATTAGTTCTGAGCACTATTACCACAGCAGAGGCGAGCCGGCAGAAGTACAAGCGGACAAACAGACGGTAGCCCCGGCTCTGCGTCACCAAACCTCCCGGCCAGGTTTTGTCTGCAAGACCAGTTTCCGTGCATGTGACACATCTCCCTGTCCCCTATCCGCAACATCAGAGGCTGGCAGAGGCAGAATCAGGCCCGAGCCTCACTTTTATCGAGCACGGTAAAGCCCCAAGAAGAACCCAATTAACTTCGAGTCCCAAGCTGAGTTTACCAGGAGGACAAACAAAGAAAATTCCTATCATTCCTTGAGCTTTTGCACTCAGCTTATTCATCACAGAGACCCTACAGCTAACCTACGGCCCCAGAAGTCTCTTTAAGATGATAAAGCCGAATTCAACACAATTCCTTAGCTGCCAGTTTCGGCTCTTCCTGGCTTTCTTCCCAAGCCAGAGACCCTCAAGACAAGTTTCTGGTTTTGCAGAGGCGCTTTACTAGGACGGGCAGACTGACAGGTGTGCAGAGCTGCTGCAGAAATCCTACGTCCAGAATAATTACCAGGCCGTTTAATAAGGCAAAATAACCGCAACAGTCGATGACTAGCGTTTGGGAGGACAATTTATCTTTAGAGGCTCATTTGTGCTGTGTTCAACTCACCACGATCCTTATCCCTATTCAGTTCTCTTTTAACGCCTAAAATAAATTGGAAAAGCGTGAATATGCGTGAAAGAAAGAAGGAATGATAAAAATCTTCTCCATTGTTTTGTTCTGAAGTCACTTGAGAGACTTTAGTATTAAAAAATTGGAACTCTTTACAAGGGACTAAAGAGCAGTACAGTGAACATAAAAAAGAGTATTATATCTTCTTCATCCTACAAGACACCACTAAATACTGAATGGCGATGCATGAGGAAAACAGGAAGTACCAAAAAATTAGTGAAATTCCCCTCATTCAACAAAATCTTGAAGAAAAAAAAGTGGTGCAGCAAAATACTCCTTGATACTGAAATACCTCTCCTATACTGAAGCGATCACTTTCAAAAATCATCTAGAGGGGCTGCTTCTAATTTTAGTCCTTGTGATCAAGGAAATTATAAAAGACAGTCTGAATAATGGACCCAGAGAGTAAATACACACACACACCTGCATTATGAAATTAGTTGCCCTGACATGCTGTTCCAGTATCAGTCAGCCTTCTAGTCTCTTATTTCCTATTTCTATTTGCATAAAAATAAATGCATTAGAAACTTTGCCCTAACAGTTACCTTCCAGTTTTATTGGATAGCCTTCTTACAGCAGCCATTAAGCAGGGAAAAACAAAAATCCTGAAAAACTTCAGTGCTCTGCACTTTGCTAATCTGGAGAAGCGCAGAATCAAGAGACGGAAATTGTAGGAATTATATTCTTCCAAGTTAGTTTGGACAAGACTTGTTTTTCTTGAGTTATTTACCCATGTTGTGTATGTTTGAAAGGCAGTGTGTATACCCTACATCAGGCTCTTTTAAAATCAGTAGCTATACACATCAAGAGCAGCAGGATAAATGCACGTACAGAAAAGTTACAGTCAAGGTAAATGACAGGAGGAGAGAGTGATCTTTTCCCAAACATATTCCAGTATATCAACTCTGACAGCGCCAATGGTCTCTGCTAAAGAATACTACCTGAATTGATTTCTGGTCCAAACTAATTTCAACAAAAGTAGGGAATCTCACAGGAAGACTGCCTTCTTTGCAACCTTCACCCTCCCCCATGTCAGATTTAGTCTCAAAATGGGAGGCAGTGCCTTTTAATTAAGGAAATAAAGATATTCTGAGTATGACCACAAGTCCACAAAGGTGCATTTTAAAATACTTACAACATTTTTATAACAAAGTATTTTTTCCCTCCAAGTTTACAAAAATCTTAGTTGCTTTTCCTTTTTCATCTCAACAATACAGACTTGAAACCATATCATGGCGCCAAGTTTTACACAACGATTACATGAACTTGCTATAAACGTACTGATTTGCTACACTGTCATCTCCGATAATTTTCATCCAAATGCACCTTCACTGACATTTTTAATCTCCTTCTTCCTCTTCAAGTCAATCAGAACTATGTAGAAGAGGTAACAACAGCTCAATTTTCCAGGCAGCCTCCACATAAATATGGGTGCAACAAAAAGCAGGTGTGCTGGGACTGGAGCATCGTCTCGCTGTGGATAATGAGAAACTCTGCTTGCAAGAAGCCAGGTACTTAGGGTCTTATGGATTTCCCAAAATAATTTCTACTTGTATCCATGAAAATGGATCTTTCAGGGTGATGGTCAGCAGTGGTGCCCATCCCTTTGTCGAACAATCTGTATGGAGAAAACCTTCTTCAAGATGCTTTATACTTTCAATAGGTACCACTCGACAGTATTCCTTTCCTCAAATTCTGGATTTTAATTAGGAAATTTGTTACATTTAGTGTTGCTGGTCGTAATTGTCATTTCCTGGAAAAACCAGGAGGCCATGTAGGACTGGACGCAGCACCGGAGGTACTTAGAGATGTTGTCTATTCTAGTATGTAGCTGCCATCCCTGAACTTCCATCCCATTCCAGGTTTTTTGGAAAACAAGGGTAACAAAACCAGTGACATTCTTTCTGAAAAGTCCCAGTAATGCAGCAATAATGAGCATTAGGTGTCAGCTAGGGATTGTTATTCTCCACTGCCAAATCATATTTTTGTGTATTGTACGAGAGAAAGTGGCTTTAAATCCACTGCAGGAGTGGCCTTTTACGATGTGATTAAATTAAGTAAAATGATTAGTTGTCCAAAAGTAGTTCCACCACAACAGTCAGTTACAAATCACTTGGAAAACAACTCAAACTTGCAAAGGATGATTTTTTTTTCTTCAGAAATGATGATGCCTTGGATTCTTAATTGCGTTGTGCATCAGAGATGTACGTATTTCTGTGATTGCAGGAATACATAAAATATCTACACGAGTACTCTCCCCCTCCTCATAAAAGGCATTCTTACAGACACCAGAGCTGTTTCTTAAGCAACACCATCAACCAAATAAAAGGCTGACAGAGAGCTGAAGCAACCTGAGTGGACTCGAGACAATGTTTTTATTCTCCCCACAAAGCAGACACAGACCAGCTCAGCCCCTACCACCCATCAGTTCTGCACCTCCCCCTTAACACGTCTTCCTGCACCGCAAGCAACCCCAGCGGACTGAAGAAAGCTACCCAGGGTAATCATGACTGCCTTGGGAGACTGATGCAGCGTCATGACAACGCCAAGTAATTATTGCCTTCTTAATAAACAGCAGAAATTTTACTTTTTAAACCCTATGGAGCAGTATTTTAATCCCAACGACGGGGTTCTGTTGCCTAAGCCAGGCCTCCAGTGCTATGAGAAGTGATGGAGACCCCCCCCGAGGGACTGACAGATGTGCCAGCGGGCCCTCAGAAGATGCCCACCCTTCTGGAGCAGTAGCTGGAGGCCAGGCAGCCCATCTGGATGGCCAGTGCACAGGGTGGAGCACATTTTCTTGCCCCCAGGCTTTGCAGCGGTGTTCTTACATCCTGCCTCCCAGTCCTGCCGTCACCAACTCGTGAGCATTTACATTTGGGCTCCCTTTCAAGCACACAAGTAATCCCTGCGGTCAACAGAAGGGAGGTTTGGTGGAAGAGTTATACCTAAACGTTAATATCCTCGAGATGAAGATTTAAGAGCCACGGCCTTTGAGCCCTCACTCATCACAGCTCTCCTGTTGACCTTGTGCAACACTGGCGAGATCAGCTACGTGCAGAAGTGCTAGCAGTCACAGGAGCTGAAATTTGTTTGCAGAATGTGACTTTCAGCCGAAGGTACAAACCTGTAATTATTATAATAAAAAGGATAAAGGCCATGGGATGAAGAACAGATTCATTTATAATCTTGAAAAAATATCAGGCAAGACAGCTTTGTGTTCTGCCACTGCCTCTTATTTGAACGCAGAACGGCAGGAAAATTGGTAATAAAAACTCTTTGATTTCTCAGAGGCTACCCCAGAAGAGGAGCGTCATAGGGGAGCACAGTGCGCTCGACATTTTTGCATCTTGGTGCAGAGCCAAGACATACGCAGAAGCCAAAATAGAGCATGCTAGGGACGAGCTCCTGAATAGCTCCAAACCGCACCACCAGGGACTACCTCCGCTCTACGCAGCGCTCCTGGGCCAAGCAGAGGCGGTAATTCAGTGTACAGCTGGATGGATTGTTACAGTTACACCTTAAAGAGCTAATCAATTAGTTTTTCTTTAGAGGTACGCACATGAAACTTCCACTAGAGCAGATGAGCATGCATGTTTATGCCAGGCTTTGCCATGAAGTTTATTTGGTGATTTTATACTGAAAAACTGCATTTCTGTCCTACGAAGATGCAGTAGTATCAAATCCTTTTCCCAACCACCCTTTATAAAGTTACAGTGTGTTCTGAGGACATCACATGTCAATGCACTTGTATCACCTCATAATTAGCTGTAATTACTATATGATTGTTTCCAGACTTAAGCACAGTTAATCATTAACCTGTGTTTGCTGACTGTATTTGCTGAACAGCATGCCATGTTCCTTCATTCCCCACAGCTATGTCATCGTTCAGCTACAGACCTTATCAGAGTGCCCAACCAAAACAGTTTTTGTGGGGGTGAGGGGAAAAGGCCACACATATCTAGCCATTACTTATATATATGTGTGTGTGTGTGTGTGTGCGTGTGTGTATGTGTATATTAATCAAACATGACAGTTTTCTATAAAAGCTTGTCATGAAACAAAACAAATGAACATGGGTATTGCTAGCTTTCATGCTTTTTGAATCAAACGTTCAAACATCCAATTCTCTTCTTTGTGCATATAGAAGGCTAAGGAGGGGAATCAAAACAACGCAAACTCCCCATTAGATTTCCTTCCTGTGCCTGATCTGTATATGTACACATCTTAAATGGGGAGATAAAAGGTGTACTTTGAGTCTCCACCATAGCAAAACCATAATTTAGTCGTTTCTTCCATAACAATGAATACATTGTTAACTCTTCCACTGGCAGATTTGTAAAGCATTTGCAGTAAGATTCAGCTGTTGTGAAAAAAATACAATATAAAGAATACTGTATTCCATGTCATTTAACCATTCTAGCAATGAAGATCATCAACAGAATGCCAAGGAAGACAGAAGTTTTGTACACAGAAGAATGTTATGCTTCTTGAACCTTTTTTTTTTTAAAAAAAAAAAAAAAAAGAAATAATATTTAATGGGTTTGTGTAATCACATCTGTGGGACTTGCCCTGCATTATGTTAGGAATTGAGGTGTTACAAATCTCTGCCAACTTTAAAGAAAGTGCTTGATACACAAATATACCATGAGATAAACTGAAACAATCTGTCAATCACTCACATAATGGCCATTATATTCAGAGAAGCATCAAGTACTGTATCTGAAGATTGCTTTGCTGCTCCTTTACGTTTGCTGGGGAAAAAACAGGAAGGATTTGGAAATTCAAGACACTTGTCACCCAGCTGCCATCAGTATTCCACTTCCACACAGGACCCGTGGCAGCCTACCCCCTGCTGCAAAGTGTTCACCTCTCTAGAAACTAAACCTATGGCTTTAAACCTATGACTTCCAGCTGCTGCCACAGCAACTGAGCCTGAGAAAGACTGCTGGCTGCCAGCTTGGCCAGCGTGAGGAGTTCCTCTGAGGTCTCCAGTGCTACCTTCTGCTGCTGTCCCAGCTGGGGAACCAAGCTTTGTCAGAGACAGACTCGTCTTCCTCTCACTGCTCGTGCAAGCAGCAAATGCGTCATCTTGTCCAGCAAGCTGCACTGGCACGACGTGTACAACAGATTGTTCAGTGGCACGTTACCTGAAAATGCTACGTTGGGACAGAGCCAGGCTGAGATTATGAATGACTTCAAGGGATTTCTCAATAAACCCATGAAATTAGCTCCGCTACTACGCTAAAATGAGGTATTATTAGCACTAACAGCAGCTCTTTATATATTCCAGCACTTTTCCAGCAGGTTTCCTGTTCTGAAGGCCGGGAAGCATATGGAAAATGGAAGGAGTTTGGTGATCCTGGTTGGGAAGACTTCTGATGCAGCCTCGGGTGGTCTAGGCAGTAGCTACACAATGTACTGGAACAGGCTTTTATGCCAAATCCAGTTCTCAGCAGTACAACAAGCATTCATCCTAAAGCAGCTTTGGGAGGATGAGGAAATCTAATCCTAGAGGAACCCCCATGCCCATGCACAATAAGAAATCCCACCCACACCTAAACCATTTTCTGGATGCGCATCAAAGAGCATACACACTTCAGGAAGTATGCTGAAATTACTCAACTCCAACCTGTGTCAATATTGGCACTGGGAAATAAAACCGGGCTTCCAAAACTGATGCTAGGAAAGACTCCACTTGTCAGAAACTTCATGAAAGTGCTAATGTAATGTTACCTGCACATTGCCGATAGTAATATAGGTACAGACCTTTACAAAATACAGCTATGACATGAAAATATCCATTTTTTTCTTTTTGCAGGACTAATTACATGTTTTAAGAGCTTTTCTTTCAAGATGCCCTCAGTTGACAGTTATCTCCTCCAACACACAAATGAAAGAGCAAACTTCTACTAGAACATTTGCAAAAAAAACATCTCCAACTGGATTTCAAGTCCACAATCAAATCTTAATTCATAATAAATGTTCATATTTGAGGGGAAAACTATTGGAAGTGTGTAGGAAACATGAAATATTACTTCTTAATCCTAGATCCAGCAGCTCATGTAAGTAAACCTACCTTACAACAACATCTTAAAATTCTCCCCTTCATTCAAAATGAGGAGTTTTGCGAACTTGAGAGGAGGTTATTTCCCTTGGTTTTGTTTCTAATAAACAATGCAGTTGTCATTACCTGTCTCAGCTCGGTCACTCGGTGCTTGCTGCCCCAGGGCCTTGCATAAGGAGACTGTATGTCACGTTACTTCCAGTACCCGCTTACGAAGTACAACAACTGCACACTGGGAAGATTTACCATAGGCAGGGTTTAACCAAAGAAATACCCAAATGTCTTGCTGTTCCATCACCATGTACTGGCCGATGAGCATAGGAGGAGAGGCAAGCACAGGGTGCCCCGCCAGCTGAAGGCCTGTGGAGGCAGCCCCCGCCCCAGCTCTGTCCCTGGGCCATCAGCGCTGCAGACTGGCTCACCTCTGCCGCTGGGCTGAGGACGCCCACCACAAAACGCATCGCCGGCACTCCTGCTGCCTGGCTCGTTCCTGAAATGCCAGATGCCCTGGCAGCCGATAACCTGTGCACATCCCAGCACGTCATTCGGGGCCGAGGGGAATTAGAAGAGGGATCTGGCGGAGGCCAGGGGAGATACGAATGGCACACGTGTACACGCATGAATGCCTCTCCCTTCACATAGCTCTAAATAAAATTAAGCCGCTCATGTCATTTCCACTGCCAGATTAGCTCAAGCATGTTAAATTCCCAATTCATCTCATTCACCTCACTTTCATCCATACTACATGCTGCCTTCTATTCATATCCACAACGATCACTGACAGCAGCAGAAAAAGTAACGTAAATCCAGCAACAAAACACTCAGGAATGAGAAGTTAATAGGAACTACAGAACTACCTTTTCCTTCTTCTTTCTTTTTAAATTTTAATAGTATGATATTAACATGCTACAGGATAATTACTTAACCATTTTATTTATTTTGCTGCACCTAAGAGATTAAAGCACAGAATTCACCCAAACCCAGTTTAGTGAAGCAGGTGAAGGAATGGTTGGTTTGGCGGTCACCTTCTTCCCTAGCCAGGAACCAGAACCCTCCTCCTTGACCTTTCAATTAAGCCAACCAAGGAATCCCCTTAGAACTATGGCTTTTAAGTAAAATAGATGAAAATAAGGAAACTTCAAAGCAAATCAAACAGACCATTCAGTGTAACAAATAAAATAGCGGAGCAACAGAAAAAAAGGGTGGTAGTGATATAAGTAAACACCAAAAATGTTTTCCTTTTTTAAATATTTCTCTTCAGTCTTAACTACAAAGCATTCACTTAGTTTTCAATCATGGGTCACACAGTTTCCCTCTAGACAAGTATGAAATTGTTATAGCATGATAGCAAGGCTTTTAAATGTACAGATCCCAAAGTACGGGGTCTTGGGATGGAAAACGAGGCAGGCAGGAAGGGAAGGATGCCTATGGCTGTATGCCTAGGTATGCGGACTTTGAGACTAAGAAATAGAGGGGATGTTTCCCTGTGTATAAAGAAGTACATGTAGGCAAGTATGTACGTGGCCTACATGCATATGTAGAAAGTAACTGAAAATGCCACATAACTGCTGCTTTTATATTGCATCATTGTGACACATCCAAAGAATAGCCCCCCATCCCCAAACCAGCAGATAAACATTACCCTCAACATAACCATATTGGCTTGTGCAAAGAAAAATCAATTCCATTGACTTTGCCAAAATTCAATTTAATCCAGCATTGCATTTGTGGAAGCTAATTCAGGAGGGGTTTGGGACTCATTACCAGGTCTTAAGTACCTAGGAGAAGAAAGGGATGACTTTAACTGAAGAAAACTTCTGAACATGATAGAAGTGAAAGGGCTGGTATTCCTGGCCCTTTCTGGAGGGTAGCTAAGCTAATTACACATTAAGAATGTATAAAACCAGGGCTATCCTTACAATAAACACTGAAGCTCTCACACGTTACAACTTTAAAGAACAATATCTCTTGATCTGTGAAGACTTTATAAGTCAGTTTTATCTCTACAGGATTCTCAGCTGGAAAGAAATATGGAGGACATGGAAAAATAACCAGTTGTACACAATATATTTTATCCTCCACATACTTTGCAACATGAACTGGTGGTATTTAATGGCAACTAAAAATTCATTATTACACCTCAGAAACAAAAGCAGATATTGCAGAAACATGTGGAACAAGAACAGTATTACTTCATAATCTAATTATCTTGATAAAGTGACTATATGCTTCGTACAGACATCAGCAAAACATGTTTATGGAACTAAAGAATCCCTCAGGCTGTCTCTAGATGACAGGAAGATTATTCAATCCTGGACATTGTATGGGATGTGGACCTTCTGAGTACGCAGAGAAATCTGAAAGGAGTTTGTGGAAACTCTTCCTGGGCCTAAATTTCAATATAGTTTGTTTCATGGTGGTTGTTTGTTTTCTTCCCTCTCAAGTCTAGCTAGTTTCATCCATTCATTTGGAAGGTACAAAGAAGAGGCAAAAGATGGTTATGTGGTGTTGCCACTGTTTTGTTTTTTGACTGCTTAGGTTTTTTGTTTTGTTTTGTTTCTTGAAAGCTTGCAAAGTAAGACTTGTAACAGGCACAGCTTGACTTGGAATCAGATAGCATCTGAAGTCTAGTTAAGAAATAACATACCTTGTAAGATTAGCTTCTTCACATTTTCCTTGTCTCAAGAAACCTACCCTAACCTCAGCAAGGTCTGGACCTTTGTTTTGCAAATCCTGTCAAAGTAGCTAACAACAAACCCCACAAATTATTGAATTTTAGAGGTAACCACTTCAACTCAAACTTACAAAAAAAAAAAACCAACCAAACAACACACCATGTTAATGCTTCATTTTGTTGAGGGATGCATGATCCCCTTATTTTGGTGCCTCTCATTCAGCCTAGACACAGCAGAGCCCCCTCCTCTGAGCCCCAGCTCTTCACCTCCGCAGCATTCTGCAGCTCACCTACCAGCGGGCCGAAGGAGTCATCTAGTGGCCATGAGGACTTCCTGCAGCCTCCCCAGCCTCAGCACTCAGGGGATCGGGGCGCAGAATGTTTCTGAACCTCGAAAACCAGTGCAGCAGTGGCTGCAGTCCACTGGTGGGGCTTCATCTGGAGGTCTAGTGGTTCAGCAGCCACGCGTTCCTAGCAGCCATTTTCACGACGTGCTGCGCTAATGCTCCCTATCGTGCTTTAACCATCAATTACCCACTTTTGACCAACGTCAAGGCCAGATTTAGGTTCTGTGCTTCATAAACACACTTGGGAGTAGACACGGCTGCATTGCTTCTAACTGGGAAGTAGCCTGTTGTCCTTCTTTGAGCAAGTAAGAGGTAGAAAGCAAAGGCATTTTTGAAATAATGTAGCTACACATGCTAAGCATCAATTTACTTAGCGGTCTTTACCACTGATTAACGAGCAAAACAGCAGAACAAGCTAACTCACCTTCCCCAGCTCTGATCCCTGCTCTACCACAAATCCATTGCACTGGTTTGGACGAAGCACTTAAGTGTTTAAGCAAGGTTTCTCATCACTGAAGAGCTATCTGCAAATAACATGCAAAGCTGAATAAGAACTGCGACACATGAAACAAGAATTCAGAGCATGATTTAAAATAGCACTTCGATAAACAGTATAAATATGTATACAAATCTTATTGTTAAACTCCATAAAAACTTGTAATGCTTTATAAATTCTCTATTCAGCAGCTCCAGAAATATTTAGGGTAGTGTAAAGAAAACTTTCAATATTCATCCCTAGAATGGTGATTGTAACCACACTACAAATGAAGAAGTGAAGAGATCAGCACATCCATCCTGTTTTTTCAGATGAATATTTTAGTCTGAAACAAACCAGGATTCCAACCAATCTTGGTTACTCCGTATTTATCTTTGTCACCCGCCCTGTGACAGAATCGCAGGCACTTGATCAAAGTGCAAGCTCGTCTGAAATTTCTCCTTGTTTCTGGAAGTCATTTTGCTGCTAAATTAACGCCAAGCTCTGGAAGAAAGCTCTGCTGCTCTTCTTTCAGAGAGAGTAGAGGAACACTGAAGTTTGCCATTTCCATATTTTCAATTTAAATTCTTGCACTCTCGCTCAGAGATGAACCTAGCACAGTAACATCATGCACTGAATACCCTCCACACCATTTTCTAACACACACCTGACTCATGCATTTGCTGTCCTACAGCTTACTCTCCGCAGCTGCAGCCCCACCCCGGGAATCAGGAAATAGGGCTTCTTCAGGCCTCTCCTGGACAAGCCAAAAGACTCCCTGAAGTTCATGTTCAACCTCCCTGTGACTCACAGCCTCATTCACCTCAGTCCAAAAGGTGTCACCCAGCTTTTTCCATCAACCCTATACATCCCTTGGGTAGTTCAGGTGAAAAGCGCTGTGAACAGTGCAAGTAACCTTTCCAGCACTGTAAAGGAGCTCTGACCTATTTCGAACTGCAGCTGATGGCAGAAAGCAGTGGTGCACAGCTATACCAACAGATGAATAACAAGCCTTGCAAGCCTTCTTGTCAGGAGTTGAAGAGAAGCTTCCTTCAAAACAAGCAGCAGCTATGCAATGTTTAAAGCCAGTGTGTTTAGCTCAGCCCCTCTCTGATCTCTGCAGGCAACACCTCCATCTCACTTATTCATGGGTCTAGCAAATCCAGTGTTGGTCGGAGGGGACTTGGAGGAGAAAGGCGGGATCTAAAGCACTTTTCTGTCTGTAAGGTGGGGACACCTCGCCTTAGTAGGTCAGAAATCACCGTGAGCTGGTTCTTGGCACTCACTGCTCTGGGGATGAGTCACAGCAGCATCTGGACGTTAGAGGACAATTCTGCAACCTAGATCTACTATTCTACATTTTAGACAGACATGATTTGTATCGTCAATAAAGATAACACTGTCATTCTGCAGTCTTAATCGGCCATCACCACACGAAGGATAAGGCTGCTCTTATCTGTAAGACTACTACACAAATTTAATCCATTCTATTTTTATTTCTGAATTTTGCTCGTGTATTTTACATGCAAGATCCTCTTTTGCATGAGCAATGGATGAATGGGTTCACTGCTGGTGTAAAACGCCAAAAGATTTCACTGGAGGTCTACAGGTAGACATATGGTGCACAGCATCTCAGGCCAAATCACATTCCTGCCTCATGCCATACACTGAACTGTGCAAAGCGAGCAAGGAAGAGCACCAGTCATTTAGGACTGCTTTGTCCTACTTTTACAAAAATGAGATGCACACACATTACTATATGTGAATACCTACAGACATACTTGTATGTATACACACGTTTGTAATATATGCATATCCACCCTTTTTTTTTTTTTTTTGCAGGTACACATAAAAATAAACAATAACAGAAAAAAACCAGCCACACAGTAGGCCGGTTTGCAAAGTAGCCATGCAGAAGAAAAGCAACACTGGCAGACTGTAATAGAAAGACAAAATGCAGAAATAATGCCACAGCCACTCTTCAAGCACCTACCTACCTTTGCGCATGGATATCAAAGTGTGAAGCTCTTTCTGGAGCTTCTACCAATTCTTCATGTGCTGACCAGTGAAAGCATGGCTGCATTTGGATAGCACGGGAAGTACCTGGGTTGGCAGACTTCCTTTTGATGAAAGGTTTGTTATACTGATCACCCCAAAAGACCACCACAATCTGCCTTGCTTGAAAGACCTCCCACAGCTACTTGGGAGCTTTGGTTAGTGGAGTAGCTGTACCCTGTTCAGAGATGTTTCACACAGGGAGCATACTATACTCATATATTCATCCAGAGACAATTCAAGGTTCCCAAATTATTTCCAGGTATGATTCAAGGAGGTTGACAACCTTGAAACAAACACACCATTGACCAAAGCTTAAGCATCTCAAGACAGGCCCTGCTTATTTCTTAGTTACTCAGCAGCAGAAATCAGCTAAACAATATCAGTCAACAGATGTCTTTCTCTAGGGGCACTGCCCTGATACCATTCCTCAGCTTGCTGACCTCCAGGACAAGCTGAAATACCTCTCTCAGAACTGCTAGCCACAAAGGATTGATCTGCTTTATATACATTTATCAACCCATTGTGCAGGAGATTTAATCAGAAGCAACACAGCAAATTACTGATAATATTTAAAATATATTCACTTATTCTGAAAACTCAGCTGCAAAGCAGCTCTTCTCCTCTGCCTCACCAGCACTTTATCAATGTATTGATCCACATTCTTTGTCTCATGTTCCAGACTGGAGATGTCCATACCTGCTGCAAACGTTTCCAGGTGGAGACTCAGAACTCACAAGCCTTAGTGGAAAATGTTGAACGCTCAAAAGGAATGCTGGACATTCACTAGAAGCCCAGCATCTAATTCAGGAAGTCTCTACCACAGTCTTATACACTTTAAATAAACAATGGACAACAGAAGACTAGGGAAGGCCTCCGCTGCGTTGCTAGAAACTTTCAGAGCCTTTTCAAACGGAACCTGGATAGCTGGCTGCCTTCTTGTAACCTTAAAGGGGGAAGAAATAGCTTAAACCTGGTAACTCTATTGGCCTTGATGAAGTAAGAACCTACTTTCTGAGCAAGTTCCACCAACAGAGGAGGTGTTACTGGCGACTGCAATTCTGTCAGTGCACATAGGCCCAGATGGAATCGGCTCGCCTTTTTACCTGAGCGACTGCCAGACATCTACACAGCTGATTCCTATTGCTGGAGTTACTCCATGTATCAACGAGCTTCGAGGAGCACCATCAGTTACAAAAAGCAAGTAATTTAGCAGAGTGTGGAACACTTAGCTACATTACTATCACTTTAAGCTCTAAAAACATGCATTCTTACAGCCAGCTGGGAACAGGAAAACTCAATTAAATTATATTCACTTCTCTTACAGACAGTTTCACTTTTGAATTGCTAGTCTGGGAAACAAATGTTTTGCTTGAACATCTGCATAAAGGCACCACTTCAATTTTATGGTATCAGGAGGTTAAAATATTTTCAAAAACACTTCACATTAGAATAACTATGTAACAGATGAAAGGGGAGGGATCCATTTTGAGCATCTCTGTTCTGCAGTTGATCCTGCTCATCTTCCGTTCAAAATGCACACAATTGTTCTGGCAGAATATTTTGGGGCTGCTTTTGGAGAAGAAAAAAAAAACCACATTTCCCACCTAATCAAGTTTCACATCCAAAAACCCTCGACTCGAATGCTGCCAGGGTCTCATCCCAGGTTAGCTGGCTGTCAGATGACAGACTACATCCTGAAGCTACACAGTGCACTGGCTGCCCATGCCAAACGTAGGCACACATTTTGTTTTACTTTTCCCAATTGAAAAAAAAAAAAAAAACATTATTCTTGCTATTTAATCCATTAAGTAGCCTCTCTACAGGAGAAGGTGAGAGACTTAGTTTCCCTTCAAAAGAATGATACAAGCAAACCAAACTGACAACTGTTTATGTAGTCCTTGAAATCCTTCTGGTTTTACAGAAGTCCACTGAATTTCCTGCTGCGCAAACTTGATACAAATATTTAAGTAAGTTTCCCTTCTCATCCTGAAACTATCATTCCTTTTGTTCCTCTCCCACAAACAAAGTTTTTGTTTTGTGTAAAGTTTTCATTGGACAGCATCTTTTTGCTGCTTAAGGTACTCTGAAATATTAAAAAATCGGTGAGGAGCCAATGCATCGCATTTTGCTGTGGGCTTTCAGTTTACTTTGGTAGGGCAACTGAAGGAGTTGAGATGGTATTTCCAACTCCTAATTCTACTATCTGAGCAACTTCCAACCAAAACGAACACCAAGCCTTTAATCCCTTGTCAAAATCCACGGGCACAGATTCCTGTACTTGCATGGAGTCTCGCGGAGGGTAACAAGGCCCCAGACAAATGCACGGGTCTACACGAGCGTATCTCAAAATAGGATCTTTATCTGGGGATGTAACATCCAACTACTCCAGCCAAAACACAGCCCCAGGGAGTTCACGTAGAAATATTTGTTGCTGCTTTTCACCAGCACCTAACATGCATAACAAAAGCCTGAAAACCACTAACTAAAACTTCCTGAACTCCACAAGTCACATACAAGCAAAAATCACCCCGCTATTTAAAAACAAACAAACAAAAAACTGAAGTACCAGCCACTGATATATACTCTTCTTACAGGCCTGAAGAAGAGAAACTACTTTCTCCTTTAGAGATGCTCTGCCACCAAAGTTTCAGAGTTACTGATTGTGTACGTGATTTACAGCAACCTTGTGCACCAGCTCTGGACTTAAAAAAGTTAACCAACACCTTAAATCTGTAGTAAATTGGTATGTTCTGCATCCAGACTGAGCCACCTTGCTAAACTCATGGGTTAAGACACACTCACTGAAAGTCTCGTGTGACTTTCAAGCATAGCACGTTATGCTGGGTCACACAGAGGAAAGCTCTGCAAGGCAGCACCTAGTTCAGAAAGGGTCATGGGAGGAAGATAAAAGCAACATCACAACTGCGACATTATCATCGGCATCAGTGACTAGCTGATGCTATCTAGACTGGAAACTATCCAGACTGCAAAAACTCTGTTTAAAAGATGCATACATATCCCCATCAAAACCAACTATTGACAACAGCGGTCCATTTCTGGGGATACATCCTCCTTCTCTTCCATTTCAGTTTAGCCTGCGCTTAATGCTCCAGCATATAAAGCAGTTAAGCTAGCATAAGTCAATTCTGTAGGCAAAAGCAATCCTGTCCTTTGCCTTGCTTCTATTCCCCGTGCTCCTGGACCCCTTTATTTGGGGACAAGGAAACTGAGCATACAACATGCCATGAACCAGAGTGGAGAATGGATCCATCTGATACTGGTCAGTTCTATCTTCAGTGGAACAAAAAAGGTAAGCTAGTAAAACCCCACTGATATTAACTATGACCATTCCTCCAGCCCAGTTCATTACACAACTGCAGAACCACTGGCATGGCCCCACGGGGTAGCGTGCAAGCAGCTGAGGCTGGGACTGCTTGTTTCAGCAACAGTGCTGCCATTAGACGTGGTGTTCCACTATTACCTCCATCAAATTCAGGCGTGGGTGTTTCACTATTACCTCTGTCAAATTAGCCTTATTCACTTCTTTGCCAGAGAGCTGCAGTTCAAATAACTTACTGCATCTTCCGTGTTGAAGATGAGGTCAGCGTTACATAGGTAGGGAACTGGAGGTGAAAAAAGACTCTGGCAGCTATATCCCTCACTCTTCCTGCCTACAAACAGAGAGCACTCGTTAATTAACACCTTTTCAATTTCTTCTGCAAGGAGGGGTTGAACTTGCAGACAGAACATCTCGGGCCCCTTCAGCTCACTCCAAAATAGAGCAACAAATGTTCACAAGCTAACTGAAGACCAGCTTGCCAAAACGCGATAGAAGCAGCAAATGCTTTGACCCTACCCATGGGCAAGACTGGCAAATCAGTTACAGGCGCTTGGGTCTTGGCTCTGCTGATACAGACTGAAATTTTTACAGCAGCCTCCTGTGAGTTAGAACAACAATTCTGAAAATAACTGAAAATAAGTCCAAAATGAGCTGCAGTCCAGCAGCTGCTAGGCTTTATGCTTGACATCATGCCTATGTTCTCAGAGCTGCAGCCTGTCTGTGCAGGCAGAAAGCAAATAAAAAGAAGGTAACTTTGGTGAGTAAGAGCTGGGTACCTGGGCCCATATGGGAAATGGATGTGCACCTATGGGATAAGCACATTTTCCACACGTTTCTTGTCGAAATGTTAGTTCAGAATAACGCTACGGTCAAACTGCTGTCATCTTTGGAGTTGACACACTGAGGCAAATGGGGGCACATCATCTTTCCAACACCCTGACGGCGCGTCAGGGGCCTTTAACCACGGCTTTATCCCTCCGAGCGACAACATAACACAAGGTTAATTTCTTGAGCACGAGTCTCTAACAAGAAGTTGATTTAGAAGCTATGAATTTACAGAACACGCAGCGGCAAAAACATATAGGGTAGCATCCCCAGCGCCTGAAACCCAGCAAGATACAAGGCCACACATGACTGGAAATTTTTATCATTACTTCCTATAACGCTCCTCCCCCAGCGGTACCACTGACTGGACAGCAAATGCAGTCTGTTTTCCTCTGACCGTACACACTTACCTACAGAGCTGTTATGTTACAAGAGATGAGCGTGGCCCAGTAACACTCCAGCAAAATATGCTCCTATGTGTCCTGATTAAAGACCATATTTCACTTAATGGAGAAACAAATGCAGTAAACTTCGTGTCACAGAAAACAGCCATGCCTGGGGTACGCTCTGGCCTGGATCTAGAGTGCAAGCAATCCTGAGCAGGCCTCAGAGCCTGGGACACGTCCCCCACGGTCCTGAGCAAGGCCCTTCATTTCTTCCTATTCTCCCTGGTCACCTGTTCGTCTGACTGGTAACGTGCGCTAACGAGCAGAAGGCAAATGAAGGATGCCACAATGCAAAATAAATAGCAAAGTGCCACCAGCTACGGACTACTGATTTTAGAGCTACATTGGAAGGGATATTGAGAACCTGTTTAAAAAGCTAAAAGCTGGTTAAAGAACCTGTGATGTTTGCATTGTCCACTCTGTAGAGAAAAATGTAATACAAAAATGATGCAAAGTATAAACAATACTGTAAAAAACTTTTTTTTTAAAAACAAAACAAAACAAAACAAAAGAAACACAAATTACCCATTTTCTAGCTGAGATATTCTTCCAAGCACTCTACTTTCTCTCAATCAACCTGGCTTCCCCCTGTGGGATTATTGGCAACTGTAAAAATATATATATTTTAAAATTTTTGTTTTGTTTTTCCTACCTTTAACTTTATTTCCACACATTACATGATTTGTGTCATTCCTTCACGCATATCACATGATTCTGGATCTGCAGTCACAATTACAAGGCCGTAAAGTCTTAGATGGGTTGAATAATGCCAGAAAGAAAGTTGTGAAAGTACCTGAGCGCGTCTGTCGTAAGTCATTCGGAGTGAACTTTACCTTCATCGCCCGTCCTTTACGGCTACATTTGTCACATTTATCTGCGCTTTTCAGTGAAAGAAAAACAAGTTTACACACTGTAAACTTTTATTGACCACAGTCCTTTGCTGCAGCGAGACCCATCATTTCCTGAACGCGCTCTGTCACGACACGAGCAGGAGCCGAAGCATCTCAGCGGGGAGCACAAGGCGGCGGCCGCCCGCTCCTCGGGTGGTGCCTGGCTCCCGGAGCTAGCTCCAGCGACCCCGGCGCCCACGCCACGCGAGGCTGGCACTCACCTCCTGCGCCCGCCAGGTCACGGGGCTGGCCGGGCGGCACGGCAGCCTGCCCACCATGCCGGCTGCCCTTCCGCTATGCCGCAGGATCCCCGCGACGCCGCCCGCCTGGCCTGGCGGCCACCCGTAAGGGCCAGCTCCGGACTCGGGGAAATCTCGCTCTCCTTCATGGGAGGAGTAGCCGTGTTCGGAGGAAAGCGAGCAGCAGGAAGCTGACCTCAGCAGCGCCGACGGGGCGGAGCGGAGCCCGGGCTGGCTGCTCCGAGCTCCCTTCTGGCAGCACGGCCGAGCCCCGCTGGATGCCAGCCTCGGCTCCGCCAGCCTCCCGCATGGCAGCCGTGGGCTCCTGGGGAGCCGAGCGGGATGCGAGGCCTCCCCGCTGCGCCCCACAGACCCAGGTGGGGCGGCGGGGAAAGCGGAACGTCAAAGCTGAGCCACCAGGATGCACGGCGAGGCAGGCGGGCTTCGGTGCGAGCCTTCAGCCGCTGTTTCCAAAGAAGAATTAAAACCCCAAATGGCAAACGGGGTGCCAGCGGGTCTTCCTGACACAGGCAGAACCTGGGCGATGCCCAGAAGGGAAAAGCAGACGAGCCCCGTTTGTTTACACTTTTTCCTAAGTGAGACGGGATCAGCAGGGGGAGTATTCCCACCCAACACTTGCTGTGTTCAGCTCCGAATGCTTTCCCCTCGCTAGCTTGGCAAGGCACGACCTACAGGTACTTTGTACTGCGGGGAGAAAACGAAAATAAACAGAAAACCAAGACAGCAAATCACTAAGAGTCCTCACAGTATTTAAAACCCTGCCTGACACCCTCTACCCTGGTACTGACAGGAAAAGAGAAGCAGGACTGCCGAGCACTTTGTGCTTTACCATTTCTTTCAGTTACTTCCTCTTGCCTGCTCAATACAGGAGCCAGCGATATGTCCTTAATGCACATCTGGGAGATCCCCCTCCAGAGGATTGTGAAACCCAGCAACTTTAAACAAAGCATTTAATGAACATATTAAAATTCACTGTGTTTTGTTCACTTTTTTGACCACTGCTTTGAAGTATTTCCTATACTGTCTGCAGACAAATCCAGCTGTTTTTCCCTGTAAGCAGGCAGAGCTAGCTTACGCCTTGCCGATACATGAAAGCAGATCTAACTGATCATCAGCTAGCACTTGACATTGCTTTTCAGCCATCATCCTGCCACCTCATTCTTTCCTTTTATTTGTGCAGCCTGAATGAGGACAGTGCAGAGGCCACACGAAAGGACAGACAGAATTTCCTCAAGGAGCTCCTCAGCACTTTTTCTGATAAAACCGCAGGGAACAGAGTAGAGATCCCCACAGTACAGAGACATAATCACAGCTCTCCTCGCCTCTCTGCAGAGCCTGACCCTCTTCACTTCAAGAGTGGCCAGACAGGACTTGTGCCTTCGTCTGCAGCCTCCACGGCTCACAGCCTGCTTTTGGCAACTGCAGTTAATTTAATTCATCGGGCTATAAATTGCAGGTTACCTATGCAGATGTACATCCCTAGCTACAGCTCCTCTGATGGAGTACTCAGCTCTGACAGCAGTGGATGCAAAGCCTCATTGCAGCAGCATCTTCAGGTGCAGCAGCAGCAGCGTCAGCAGAGCCACAAGGAGACTGAAGGCAACCTACATCTGAGCATGCAGACTAGGCCAGCCAGGGTATGAGCAGCAACACGCCAGGTCCTATCCACCTGAACCCCAACGCATGCAGTTCAGCAGCTTTATCCTTTTTTCTGCACATACTGAAACACTCTGGTTTCACTTTCAGGAGACCTTACTTGTTAGTTTAGGGAAACTATTAGCACTGAAGTGATATACGGCTTCTTCCTCACTAAGATGTATGTTAAAGCCAAAACTATATTGGATCTGGAAACGTAATTTATGCGGTCATCTGAGCAGATTTAGTGAGAAGCAAAACCTAAAGTCCACAAAAACTGCATGGGATGCTGTTCTGGTGGTGGCGTGTGGACAAAAGAACAGGCAAGGTTAAAATACAGGTAAGAGCAAGCCTTGAGAGAGAAGCAGCAAAGACACTCACAAACCTTTCCCAATATAATTACTGTTACATGAAAGCCTGTGCTTCTCTTCAAATCAGAAACCAACACCTGTGCAGCACCATTCATCACAGCTCTGGGCGTCCACCAGAAACAAAAGAGCTCCCAAGCCCACATCCCATCCCAGGCTTATCCTGTGTATTTCAGAGAAAATGCTTTCTACTTCTGCTTTGCACAAGAAAGATTCTACAGCACAGAGTAATGCTTCTTCCCTACTATTCAAACTGAGATAAACTTTTGAAAGCACACTGTTCAGTTGCCACAAATACTGGCCAGGTATGCTGTTGCTAGTGTACTAGGCTCCTTTCCTCATTTCACATGAACATGTACACCAGACAGAGCACTTCAAGAGATACACAAGACCAATCTCTGGCACTCTTGACACAACAGTCAAAGACAATTTATTCCAGCTACCCAGAACACCAGAAGCACTTCAAAAAAAAAATGTATCCTTAGTAACTGAAAATCATTAGAAAATTTATGAGCTAACAAATCACTTAAGACATTACTGAGGTTAAAAATATGCTCTAAGTTTATCCTGACTCTGTAACAAGCTAAAACGCTCTCATACTCATCTGTAAGTAACTTTTGCTATTTACTTTGCAAACCACTTATTGTTAGTGTTCTGGAAGACCTTCCTCTATCAGTTATACATCCATTTCCTACTACTGAACGGACTTGATCCCTAAGATGACAGGTCATACAATGAGAAAGCTGGGGAAACGCTGCCTGTAGTACTACTTTGTTTTCAGTACAAAAAGCTCCATCTCTTTAGCTCTGTCATTTTACGTAAGAAACTTCCTTGAGAAGCTAGAGTAACATCTGCTTGTACTTCCAAACAATTATTCTCTGCATCTTTGCCCCTCCCAAGCTGCCTTGGCTGAGGTCATCAAAATAACAAATACATTTTGAATCAAAGTTCACCATTTCAGGAGCCGGACTGTACAAGTCTTCTCAAAGTGAAACAGTTTGTACTTAACACTACCAACCAGTTAGGCTTCTGTCACTATCTTTGCTGGCTAGCATTATTACCCTGTCCAGAGGTCTCCGGCTTCAGCGTAGATACAGCATTAGATCAGCAGTTTTTACACTGTGGTTGCTATTTCCTGGGGGGGCTGCAAAAGTGACTAAGAAGTTTAGTCAGTTGTTGGTAGGCTTAAATTAGATTATTTCAGGTATCTGTACACTTACTGGACACCTACTCTTCTTTTCCCCAATGTTTTCCAAGTAACAAAAGAAGCTGAAAACTTATTATCTTAAGTTGCATCAACTTTTTTCTTAAAGGGAGAACATAGATTTTTGAAAGATGTAAATCAAAAGGCATCAAAAAGGATCATCTAACACATAAGCATCCTGTCGCTACTAGACAGGGTAAAAACCTACCTCAGGAGGAAGGCAAGTAGGAAATAGCAAGCACCTACAAGCGTATGCACACCTGTGCATTAAAAACTCATATACTATTAGAAATTCATGAACTTCCAGTGAAGTAGTTCTGTACAGTTTCACTATTAACTTGATTGTTTTTTTTAAACCACAGATGTCAAAATTTGTTTATATTTAGTAATTTCTAATCCCTCATTCCCCCATGTTAGAGACAGGTAGAGAGATTAGACAGCAAACTGTCTCTGTTAAAGACAAAAACAACGACAAAAAAACACACCACAAACAAAGCAAAACAGGAGAAATATTGGTCACAAATTTGCTTGAGCCATCACTACACTTGTCTTCTGAGCTGAAGGGATGACTTCTCCTGGCCTGTTACTCTGCTACTTTACGAACATTAAGATTACTTAGACACCAAGATGAGGAAGACCTGATGAAAGAAGGTACAAAAAGAAAAAATAACACTGATGAATCTTGTATGGTTGAAAGTTTTCTCCTGCTAACCAGCAAGGCAATATAACAGCAAAGGGGAGCAAACAAACATTTTGAGTATATCTAAAACACTCAAAATTGTAACCTGGAAGTGACTGTCCATTAAGACATGCAAACAATTCTCCCATCAATCAAGTTTGCAAGAGCAGTTAATCTTGGCTCCTATAAAATTCATATGAGAATGGTGCTCACATGCATACAGAGTTTGCAGCAATACCAATAAATAGTGATCTCCACTAAGCTCCGTATTTTATTCCAATCCCATGAACAAATACAACATTTATCACTAATTTGAAACAAAGTCACAACTCAAAACAGATACAATCTCCCAATCCACCCCTTGCATCGTTCTGCAATACCACACAGTTCATACAAGACTAAACAGATAAATGAACTCATCCACATTAATAAAATGTTCCAAGAAATACCATCGACAACTTGTGTGTTCAGAAATAGCAGAATCTCCAGTTTGCTTGGAAGTATTATCAAGTATTTTCAGATATGCACACGTACATACAACAGCATCCTAGGCTCTGCAGCATGCTAACAGCATACATGCAACAGCCGATCTGCATCACCTGGATGCCACTTCCCCATTACATGCTACACACAAAGTTTCAGAACAACTTCAGGTGCAAGCATCGCTCACACATAATGTAGAAAATATCAAAGCCAAAGATCTGACCGCCAGCAGCATGCTCTCCCTTCTCCTCCTTCCCCCACATCGTTCTCTCAAGAAGTAAATTCCCTGCTCCCCTCTGCTTTACAGAAGGTACCCCAATACTCTGCACAACACAATACAATCCTAACACAGTTGCTCCCTTTTTAGCTTTATTATTACAAGAAGAAGTTCAGAGATGCACAAGTTCACTTCTCACACCGCAAGATCACGTATTACCTGCAGCACAAACAAAAAACACCAAACCTGTTCTCCCTGAGATTAAAATGCAAAACAGATTTTTTGAAAAGAAAACTGCATTGGTATAAGCCTCTATTTTTGAGTTCTCCAATCAGAAACAGTTAAGACAACATACTTCTACTTTACTTAAAAAAAAAAAAAAAATAAATCCACTTTCCTTACTAGAAGTACCGCTGCAATTCCATAAGCATATTCTTAAGAGACATACAAAGGTCCAAAGATCAGTTAGAAAGAAGGCTATTTCGCTCCGCTAATTTGCATTAAGTTTTATGGTTCCTATCTTCCCTCCTAAATGGAAAACTAACTGTAATAAAACATCAAGCCCAATTAGAAACAGCCACTACATACAACTATTTACTTGAATGATTTCCTTTAGAGTTTTCACAGAATCCTTTAGTGCTTGGGCCAAATCTTGTCATCTTCAGAAAAACTTCCCCCAGCTTCACACCTCATCCACCAAGTGCTTCACTGAATTCAAGTCTTGAAACATTTAAAAATAAATCTTTCAAATTTAAGTTACTTTAATGAAGTGCTGGAAAACCACTGTCACAGCCTGAGTTCTGTATACAGGACACACACACACTGTGGTTGTTTTTTCATGTTGCAGTATTAGCTTGCACATCACAAAGCCTGAGTTTGGCACGTAGTTGAATGTTAATTATTAAGACAGTGATCAAGTGCAATGTGAGACATCCCTTCCAGAGCCAGAGTGCTGCAAAATCAGATTTTCTGCAGCTTGGTCCCACTGGTATCCCATCCGCCAAAATCCTGAAACCTAGCTTCATTTTGGGCTGTCATCTATGACAATAGATTTCCTCTCCAATCTGAAAAACCTGACTGACTTGCAGCCCCATCATGGCTAAACTCCTGTAGTGACAGTCGTGACCGTGGCCAAGGACCAGCCACCATGGTGGATCGACAAGATGAGCATCACCCAGCGTTCAGCTGCTCGTTTGTTTCACCAGCCACGACTTCCTCCCAGTGATCACGAACTAACTGAACTCCAGGTGCTCCTGCTAAGCCATTAATTAGCCTTGGCTAATAGCAAGCTGGCTTTAAAAACAACACATCGTTTCATCTTCGGTAATAAACGTTGCTTACAGTTTCATGCACCAGAACACGCGCTTGCTTTAATATCTCTCACAGTAATGTCCACTCGCATCCAAAGACCTGCCTCTGAATCCTGACTTGTGAATCGGTGCCTATCACCCGTTCCTCTCCAGCTACGAGCTTCTCTGTGTTTTGCCAGCACACTATCTAAAACTGAATGAGTCATTTTTCTCATTCAATCAAAAAAACATGCATTTTCTTTTTTGGTCTGTGGTTTTTCTCCCCAGTGTTTGTGTGGGAATCTAAAGTTAAAAAAAAAAAGTTTCTATTATGCAACATTTAACTTTACTATACAAACACAAAACAGATTACCAACACTGTAAACTGACATTTCAAACAAGCAAAAAAGCCCCCACAAAACATGAGAAAACATCCACAACAACATTTCTAGGTTCAGCCATCACAAGTGAAAAAGTCCTATGAAAAGTACTAATTGGTGCACACCCAAATACAGCAAACCTCTTCATCAAGGAAAATCATACAGGTTTCTTGCATCCAAGCCTAAAACACATCTGTGGGACACCACAGATGAGGGGTGGGGCTCCTCCTGCCACTCCAGCCTGAACACAAGGAATGCAGATACCAGTCTGCATGTTAGCTACCTGCCTGGATAAATTTAGCAGAGTAATAGCATCCATGTATTGCGAGTTAGGGAAAGGCTAAAGGTTATTTTGGTTTTGATTTGCAGGAAGAAAAATCACTGGTTTAAGCCAGGCCTCCCATTACCAAAGGTTGTAATGCTTTACAGATCCAAACTACGTCCTTGATCTATGCAGGAAAGCAACACACGCTCCTTAGTGGCTTGCCAGTGACGAGTTCTCCTATTCCTGCACCTCTCCTGCACTCCTGAAGTGGAAGGCAGGTTAACAATAATGGCTGTTTACGTGAAGACCCCATTCTGTGAAACACAGCAGCCACAGAGGGTACACACATTTTAACCTGTCCCGCAGAGGTACAAAGCCCACGTGAGATGGAAAAGCCTCTGGCTACTGTGGTTACACCTCTGCCTCAATCCCCAAGCACTCCCCGGACCCGCCAGTGCAGCAAAAGAGAAGGCCGGGGGCGTGGGCAGCTGCTGGCTGCGGTGCTGCCTTTAAGTGAGAAATGGACAAGACTTCTCTAACAAGCAGCTTGCAGGAGTTCAACACCTTCACCAGTGCTCAGTTTGTTGTCAAAGCGATCCTGCTATTGTAACGAGATCTTGACTTACGTGTAGGTGCAGGTTGTAAACTTAATGGTGTCACTTGTAGACCACTGCGGTGTACAAACCACATGGACACTACAATTTCCCAACTATGAATATTCAGCACACTAAATGCTGTAGTGATTTTATTTATTTGTTTTAATCTTACATTTGCTGCAAAAGACTGGCGGGAGAGGAATGCTATACACAGCCTTGAAGGCTTATGCTGCTGCAGGAACACAAGGCCTGGCCCAACAACTGGAGCACTTACTAGTTTAATCACCACATTTACAGCTTCTTGTCACATGGACATACCTGACTTCCTTCAAGTCACTAGAAGACCAGCGTGATCTGTTTAAGCAGGTGGCAACACCACCTCCTAGACACTACACCGATTGGCACTCTGCTGCTGATAGTTGAGATAAATGCAGGTAGCTCGGCTGCAGCGTTGACTGAATTCTGTATTTCGCATGCTTTCTTAAGGATTTTCAGTTCCAGATGTGGCTTCTTTAAGGAAAGGTGGAAAAACAGAGTAAAAATTCTACGCTGAGCACCAAAGGAAATGCACTGGTCCTCCCTTGGTACCCCCACTCCTATGAAACCCAGGAACAAGCCCTCTGATCAACTGACTTCATCCCAAATGAGTTTGCTCTTTCAATAACCACAACAAATCTTAATATCAAAATAAATACTAAGCTAATTGAATAATAATTTCCCAAGAGAAAGTACTGTTTTCAACACCCAGTGTTATAAAAGAAATCCATAAACAGGATTTGCAACTTGCTAGGGTAGGAAAAGCTGTTCATGCAGCCCAACCAGATCTGGCATCCTAAAGGGGCACCCGCAATGTGCATATGGCACCAAGCACCAGGGACTGGCAACAACGACTCCTGGTGGTTTCAGCAGCCCCATGCTCCTAGACACCGAAACCAGATTTAAATAAACTAAGCCAGTACAAGCAGCAGCAGCTGTAGCATCCCATTGCTCTGCGTGAGCTGATTTACCCTTACTCACTGCAAGTTAAATTAGCAGGCGCAGAGCTCCGTGCTATCACTGCCAAACCACTTCTGATGCTTGTTCTACCTTATTTAAAGCACACGCAGGTAAACTACACAACACAGCAGTCTGCAATGTAGATGTACCCTTAGGGTTTGACATTACGCCAGGCTGGACTTGAAAATGCTACATTTAAAGGAGGTGCTTCTAAAAAGTTGGTAGTAAACAGTCTTTTGACTTTTGGGAAAGACCCTGGGTACTGCACAGCCAACTGCCTAGATCTCAAAATTCCTCAAGTCCGACTGCAAAACACACTTGGGAGGGACAGAGAAAACTCTTAGCCTTGTCAATAAACAGGCAGTATATCTGCCTGTTTGTCTGGCTGGACTCTGTAGTCGTGTGGGGCATTTAACACAGGCCAACGATGCCCCGCATTCCCAAGGAGTTCAGGGAGAAGAGAAAGCACTCAGCACCTCGGTAGGGGATCTACTGGATGGGATGACTTCAATTGTCCCCGAATTAACTAAAATCAACAGAATAGCTGAGACTTTAAAGACAGAGTTTGGCAGATATGGAAGGAAGACCCCGGGTTTCCTGGAAGAATATATTTACACTGGCGAGGCACATGTCCTGTGTAGTCCTCTCCACCTCTCACTTCCGCTAATAACACTGTGATTAACTGGGAGTTTCACAGCAAGAGCAATCAATTGCCAAACCATTCTGTAATCTTTATCAGGCCACCCAGTTTATTGTAACAGTTAAGTACACCACCAAGAAGAAATCTCTTGTATATTTTTTAATTTTATTTTTTTTTTAAATCACAGCTGAGAAACACCACCCAATGTCTATTGTTCTCTGGGAAGCTACCATTCTGGCCACTAAGACATGCTGCTATATACTCTGCAGCCTTTTTCTGCATTCACTCTGATGAAATTAAAGTTGCTCTTTCTGATGCCAGTATTGCCCCAACCACTGGCTTTCTATGAACAAAGACCAGTAGGGCTCAAACTTCACCATGCCATAGAGCTCTGAACATGCAGCAGTACCATACACCCTGCAAGCTCATCAAGGCCGAAAGGGTAGGGGTCTACAGGAACAACATTCTAAAACCTTATTGAACACCGAACACCTTGATCTCTTAGTTTAAAACTAATTTCTTTCATCACGTGTACAAACAGGTATGTGGTGTTTCTTTTCCCCTGAGTATTTCAAGTCAGCATAAGCAATCTGTTGCTTCTCACTGAATTGTAATGGGAACAAAGCATCTCACTTGCATGACTGAAAATTTCAGAAAGCATTAGTGACAAATGTAGTTAAGTTTCTTTCAATAAGCAATAACTGCTTAATAATTCACAGCTGATAGTCATTCCACCTGAGTTCCAACAGAAAAATCAGTCCAATCCTACTGGCATGCAACTGTTTAAATTATATGCCTTTTCAACTGCGTATCACAGATTTCAATAGTATGTTCATCAAATGCTGAATATTCACGTAATAATTTACATAAACATCCTAAAATAATGATTAGGAAAGTAAGACCTAACTTTTTTTTTTTTCAAACTGCAAGGCAGGTGAAAAAAGCAACCATTGGAAATCACAACATTTTCACTTTGAAATAATAAATATCTGAATGCATTCACTGAGTTATTTCCTGTTAGGACAGACCTGAATAATCTCCTACAATTCTTGCATTCCTGCAAATTGGAGCATAGAAAGAAGTATTTCTGAAGTTCCAACACTTGGCAAGATAATGGTATATGCCACTCCTTTACGATAGTTGCAAAGAACATTCACCTCTACATCTTCTCCTGTGTCCTCCAGTCAGTAAAACAAGGCGTAGGTATTCTACTGGCCAATTTTACTACATTTTAGTGCAAGAAGTCTGTAAGTCACTCCAAAGGCTCTTAAATTTTTCTAATATCAAAATAATAATAATAAAATAAAAAACCAACCCACCACCACCACCACCACCATTTCACAGGCATGGAAGAATTTTCACTCAATTCACCTCAGGTGGCCGTTCCAGGTGTATCTATCACATACACTTAGATTTACTTTTTTCCCATGGCACAGCAACATGAAATTGACTGGGAAAGAAGAAACTGAAGTTTCATATAAGAGTTGAACTATTGCTACTCCTAGTGTCTGTCTAATAGGTACCTTTCTAAACTGTACTCATTTTTGCCGTAGCCCTACTGAAATGCATTGCCTGTCCACAGACACGGGGTTGTCCAAATTCCCAAAGGTACCTGGCCAATACAGAGAAATTGTCCTTTCATTCAAAAATAAAAATAGGACGTTCACAGATTTAAAGAATATAAAATCTCAACACAAATCAAGAGATTCACAGGTCTCAAAACTAGTCTCATCCAATGAATCAGGGCCAATTGCTTCATCTTAACTGTTCTGTTAACTGTTACTTCTGCCTACTAAAAACATGGAAGTCCACTGATGATCTTCTAAGGCAGGCCAGAGAGATCCTACAACGGGAGACCTAGAACTCAGAGTGCAAGGTTAAGCTAATGTGAGTACAGAACCACAGGGCTCTCAAATTACATCTTCTATGAGACATACTTGACTAACCCCTTTCTTTTGTGGTGCTTCTCGCAAGCTGATCACAGAAGTGTTTCAAGAGAGAGGAGAAAACTGCCAGCAGGTAAGTGGAAACAAAAGCAAGACAAGGTGAAACAAAAACTCCAGGGGACTGGGGCAGTGAAAAGACAGCGAATAAATCCCCTGCATTTCAGCCTGATGCACTATATACTAGTCTACAATCTCACTAATTAGGATGAGCTATTTTCATGACTTCCAGTAATCCCCACACTTGGATATTTCCAATGCTGGTTTGATTCTTCAGTTTCCAAGAGAAACATCTCTCTGGCTTCATTAAAGCAGCAAAGAATTCCTTCACTCGTGCAGTCCTGCAGCCCCAGCTGCTGTGTCTGTCCTCGTGATCAACATCCTCATCACGTCAAGGTGAGTCTGCATGCTGGAGATGCTCACTGCCAATTTGTTAAACTGCGAGCCTCATATGCCAGCTTGCTGCTGCAGGGCTTCAAGCCCACTCTCCGTTTGCCCCAACGATGCATGTTACCAGCAAAGAAGCAGCACCAAGTGAAAATGAAGGTCCTTCTTATTGACATGGAAAGAATACTTGAACTTCTTTTTTTCTTTTTTTTTTTTGAAGGAACATTCTTGAGGACAGAATCTTATCCATTTGCCTAAATTATTCAGAAGTGAAAGCTGGGTTTCTGAAGTTTGGTCTAAATTGCTTATGATCCAAATGTATGCAATTGGCAAAATTGATTCATTACCTTGACTTTCCTTCGGACCACAGCTCTGGAGTAGAACAGTTAGCTCCTGCCACCTTGTGGGACTCCATGGATTTCCCTGAAAGCCTATTTCAGCAGCAAGCCAGTGAAAACAAGTAAACATTTAGGAATTACTTTCTTTGAGTTTCACCATGGCGAATGTTAAAATGAGAGAGAAATATTTATGGAGAAGGTATGCTATTTTGAATATTTTCTGGTTCATTATTCCTAGCATTGTTTATATAGTTGAACTGCTGTATCTAGTAATCACATGGAGGGTGTTTTAAATATTTAAATAGCTGTCAAGAATCCTAAGTTTTGGATAGGCTCTTTGCTGATGCATCCAAGTTTAAAATAACACTATGATCAAATACTTGTCACCAACAGTAAATTTCACATATTTGAAATAGATTCCACATAGAAATATGAATTTAGGCTGAAAATCCATGTAGTCAGGTCAGGTGCAATTTTGAAACCCAATAATAATCTTAGTCTTATAAGGAATTACGTATTTGCTTCACTTTTAACATGGCAATGACACCTGTCCAGTTCTCCCGAAAGATCTGATTCTACGTGATCACTTAACTCCAAGTTGACAGTTCATTTCTCATTAATGTTATTTCTCCCTTGTCATTCCCCTCCATGCCCTACTGTATGTGGAGGACTTCATGAACTACTAGATTTCCCCAAAGAAGAACAAGAACTGGAACAGGAGAACTTTTTCAATGCAGGAACAAGTGGGTGAAGACCCCTGGACCTCCATCCTCACATCTTGTCTACAGCCACTCAAGACAAGTGACCAGTCACACCTACTTCATGGGGGTGCAAAAGACAACAGCAGTTGCAAAGGACAGAGCAAAAGTGAAGTTCTCTATTTAAGCATAACATCTGCTGCTCCAGATCACAAAAATGAAAATGCAGAGAAAAGCATGGATGATGTGAATACATGAACCCGATCAACAACCCCAATGAACCCGCTCCTTTTTGTTCTCAGAGCTACTTGAGTTGTAACAGATGCATAGAAATGCAAGAAGAGTCGAGGAGCACTTTCACCACCCACGTGCCTTCCAGATATCTTCTCTGAACCTGGTGGAGATTTACCACACTGTATTTCATGCCAATTGTGGAAAACTGAACTCCTCGGGACTTCCTTCTAGTAAGGGGAAAAACTGTCAGACTCAAAACAGGAACAGCTTTCTGACGTCATAAGCAAATTGTCTTCAGCGAAGGCCTCAATAGCTCATAAATAAACCAAAGAAAATAATTACAGACCCATAGCCAAAGGAAATGCAGCAGGAATGTCCCCTTTCATCCATAAGCAGAATGCATTTTTCTTAAAGAGTGAAACAATGACAGATTGTCAGGCAATGAATCAAGTTGGCACAGCATACCTGAGGGACACAAATTGCGTGCTCTCAGATAAAAAGTTTTGCAACCTCACAAGCTTCCCTGGTAACTTCAACATCAGGGTTGTCTCTGATAGCTTTGATATTCCTTCCCCTTTATCTCCTCCTACATATTTTTAAAGTCCCAATAGCCTGACAATTAACTTACAAGTCCAAATTTGGAAGTGTCTGCAACCATCTCTGACGACATCTGGGCTGAGGATCCTTTCCAAACTGACTTGTGCCTGTGCTCTAACTGCACCTGGATGACACCACGATGTTCCTCACAGCTGTCCTTATGCATCCCGCTCTCCACTCCAGGAAATCCAGATGGAACGGAGCTCTGTGAAAGGTGAGGACTGCAGGACATACTCTGCGCACCCCAGAGGTGAGATACGCCAACACGTTGCCAGAACAGACCAGGTACCTCAATCTTCTCCCCTCGCTCCAAGCATTAGGAATACCGACAACTCCGTGTCATGAGCCATTCAGTTCAGCCCTTTCCCTGCTCTGGAGTACCATGCCACTGAACCGCTCTCGCTGTGGCAGCAGACACGTGTTTAAGGCACCTTCTTACCCTTGGCTACAGAAAAAAAACGATGCCATTCTCTAGCACCAGAGGGGCTCAGATCCAACACCCACTGCAAGTCTCTCAACACCACCAGAAAGCACTACAGAAAAATAATGGGACTCTACAAGAAACTCCACTTTGATGCAAGCGAATGTTGGTGACTGCCTTATCCTCTCATCTCCATTCTATTTATCTGGTAATCCTACATTTTTCAAGATTAGCAATGCAGTAGGAAGATCCCTACGTGCCTAGACACTCCAAGCAGTACCAGGGAGTTGAGCTACTACCTTATTCCTCAGGATGGTTTGAAAACGGTGACAGCATAGACACTTCTCATGCCCTGACCAGAAGTCCTTGTCTTGGCAGTGACAAGAGCAGCACGTGCAAGCAGCAGCAGACTGAGAAGTCTCTGACTATTTTCAGCTCTCACTGTTGTCCACAGGATTCTGAACACCAGCAGTGACAACCAGCCAGCATTAACTCTGCGTAAACCTGCGAGATCTCTAAGGAGCCAGCAGCATCTGGGCCAGGTCAAGGAAGCATCATGGCATGGCTTCAGCCTGGTTCCTCTCTGAAACACTTCTCCATATCTACCAGGCTAAGATTTGTTGTACTTTTTCTTGAAATATTTATTTTTTTTCAAAAACACAATGCTTTTGCAAACTTTTGTTGAGGAAACTTTCCAAGCAGTTAAATAAGTTACTTTATTCATGTAATAACTAGAAAAAGAAGTATTAAAAAAATCCTTGCCATTGGGCCACTTACCACTATTATTTTTTAATTGATACCTTTATTTATCTCCTTTTAGTGTCAATTGTTTCGCCTTATATTTTAAGGAGAAAAGAAGAAAGTTCTGAATGTAATCATCTCTATTTCTTGAGAAGTATCACTAAAAATAAATAAATCACTCAGGTTACAGAAATTACAAGCCTCTGTACATAACAAGTCTCGTCAGATTTTCAAGAGGAACCTTGCTGCTTCATCAACTGAAATCCACAATCAGATCCATCTTTACCAATTGTTTCACTGATGCCAAGCCACAACAGTCTACCCATAAGTGCACACATGCCCAAGAATTTGTGCCAAAGTGTCTTGGTGCAGGATCAGGTCCCTGTATGATTAGGTGCAGCTAAGGCTTCAATCCTGCAACTGCAGTAGCTCAGGGGACTGCTATTACAGGGGCAATGCCGGACCAGGCTCTAAAATCACCAAGCATACACAGATCTTAGTCTTCTCCACAAATGAAGAAGAATTCTTACACACATATGCATACCAGAAACAAAAAAAAATAACAATGAAAAAGAGTTTTCTACTTGTGAAATAAAAATCATTTCTTTGGAAAGCAATCAGGACCAACAGTCTTCAGAACAATCTCCGTAAGATTGATAGGCTGTTTCCTCATATTTATTTTTAAAGGTGTTTTTCCTCATTTTTTCTTGAAGATAAATATTTTTACAATAGTAATTCTCCCTCATCTCCCTCAGAAGAAAACCTTACATGACCCTTGTCTTAAGGATAAACCCAATAAAGGAAAAACTCAGTCTAAAAGATTCACGTTTGGGAGCAGCTAAAAAAACCTGACAATGCTGACTGTTACATTAAAGCAAGGGTGAGGAAAACCTTTCTTAGGATCCACCAATTTTTACTGATTTTCTTTCTATTATTTTATTTCACAGTATAGCATATAGACAGCTGGATTTGAAATCAGGTTAACAAGGTATAAAGAGTTTTCTGTGAAATCGAGTTCCGCTACGCTCAAGACCAAGTGCCAACTAAAAAGCAGAATGCACTTAAAACCCGAGGTCGGCACAAAAGTCCACAGCTCTGAACAATACCAGCCTAAGAAAAGAAAGCACGAGATACAATGATTCTCAGTCCAATCTGCTTTAAAAGACAGTCATTATGCTTGCTTGTTAGTGAACTGCTGCTAAAAACTAGGAATGCAAACCTGGGACTTGAACAACAAAGCCTACGGAGCCCCACTTCCTTCCAGACCAGCTATGCCCACCTTTACAGCAGGAAGCTCAGGAGGAACAGCTGGACTGAACACGCTGAAATATTTAAGTACAGACCAAGCCTGGGCTAATAAAGTCTTCCGAGCAGTAGGACATTTTATGCTGGTACCTGGCACGAGCTAAATACATTTCTATCACCTCCACACATCTCAGACCACAGAGCATGCTCATACATCCTTGCAAGGTCACTTTCAAAGTGAGAAGTACAGAGGGCAGGATTTACACAGCACCGAGTTCAGAAGAAACCCTGGGTTGGAAGAACAAAACATCAGGTCCAAAGGCTCTCGCCTACAAGGTTAAGTTTCTATCATGCAGCACAAATTCTTGGACGTACAAGAACAGTTCTGAATACTGAAGCTGGATGCAAGCAGATTTGCTAAGAGTTTGCAAATTCTTAGCCAGGAAGCCTGAAATTTGACAGATGACACAATTCACTGTCTCCCCACACACACCCCCAAATCAGTAGGGAAAAATAATACTGTGTGCACACACAGAGCAGATGTTTTAGTAACAAAGAGATAGCTGGTGTTATAAATTTTACAGTGATATCAAAAATGCCAGGAAGTTCAGAAGTTTTGCCATCCCCTGGTCTTACCTGAACATCCCCGGGTCTACTCTGCGATCTGCAAAACGGGGGTGGTAACTCTGGTTCTGAAGTGTTTCTAAAATGTAGTTAGCTGATGCCTGTAAAAGTACAGAAGTATGACAGCAAAGTGTTATTATCCCCTAATTATTATTGTTTAGCAAAATAAGTAACATATATAAATGACAACACCATGTGTGTTCTACACCACACTCTTCAATACTTTTACATTTATATATCTGGTTAGAAAGTGAAGTGTTTTGACTCTTTGGTAGGATGAAATGCTGAAAGTCAACCTGCAGTCCACCTCTCTAGAGGAAGAGGCAAGCAAGCATCTTTTCTAGACTTTAAAAATCATCACAGATTTTAAACCAAACTAAGCCTCAGTGTAAAGTTTTCCTCTAAGTATTAGAAAACAGCTCCATCAATGTAACTGCTATTTCACCTCATTATGGAGAAAACATATCATGAAAAACAAACAAAAAATATTTAAAGTCTGGACAATTCTTCTTTACTTTCTGTTCTGCTACTCAGTGTCCAGCTTTTCTATCCACAGATAGCATCACATTTTACAAAGGACAAAGCCATCGCCACCCCAATTTGTAAACATAGAAACAGAAAGAAGCGATCTGCCTGAGATCACGAAGCAAGTTAATGGTAAAACTGCGTAACTAGTCTTTCGCTCCCCTCTCCCCCCCATTCTATTGGCACAATTTTCTCTCTTTGCCTGAATCCTACAAGGAAGCGCTAACCTTTCATTTGCTTGCTAAAGTATAAATGCAGAAGCAGCAGAAGCAGAGAGCATTTTCACCCTTCCCTCTGAAAATATTTGAACTTAAACAGTGAGTTGTATTAGATACAGTATTGCGTATGCTCCGGGTCATACTTCCAAAAAGTTCATTCAGTGCATGGGGCACATTTTATTAGAAACTCACTCCAAGATCACTCCTCTTTGCCCCTAACACCGTCTGAGTGTAATTCAGGCATTATACCAAGAATCTAAGATTGTCGACACCTTAGAAGAAGGTCTTGCTTCAGCTACAGCAGAACAACGACCAGGACACCAGCAGGCACCTAGCAAGGGATGGATCTGTGTCCATGCGTCACTTTTATGCCAGTTGTTATACCAGCATACCTTAAGAGGCCAAAAAGCAAACTCACAGAAATGCAAGTACGCCCTTATAGAAGGGATTTTACAGCTTGTTTTGGTCTCCCTAGAACTGAAAAAGTTATCACGGCATTCGGTACCTTCATTCCAAGTTTACTGTATCCCTGCTCATACTTTTACCCACAGTTGTGCTACAGTGAAATTCACACCAATAACTGGTATCATTATACAGGTAAAGTACAGACAATCCTCAAAGAATAAGTTCTTCAATGACATCTGTGAAGGCATTTGTTCCAAGTCCACATTTATGTCCACTGAGGTCGACAGCAGACTTCTCACTGAACTCGGAGCAAGTGATCGGCCCTACTGCAGCACGGCTCCTGCAAACAGAGAGCTTCGCCTGCAGTGACAGGACCAAACCCTCTCCCCCTCCAAAACAGAACCGCAGAGGAGTGAGGGTGTCTCGTTCTCCCAATCGAGCGTTACCAAAGTAGTTAAGCAACATTTTAAGCACGCAGTGCTCCTAGCTGGTTTTGCCAGAATCTCCGTGACAAACACAGCCCAGCTCTGCTCCAACGGCCTCGGTGCAACTGCATGAACTCGCATCGAGTCAGAATTCAGACCAAGGTGAATGTTGTACCCAGGTTTTTTTTAGCCTGACCAGTAGCCCATTTCAGTGCACGCCACCAGGAAAGCAACACTGGGCACATGTGAGGAATGGGCTTCCCTGAGACATCTCTGGCAGAACACCTTTGAAGACACCAGCTCTCCTGTGGAAATCTTGGCACAAATACTTCTTTTCTGAAAGGGAAGAAAGCCTCAGCATTTCACATATTTAAGGGGGGAGGAAAAAAACAAGTTAGAACAAGACTAGTTCAATCCTAAGGAAATGCAATAACTATAAAATCAGCCACATTACTAAAGCGTTCTGTTTAAAACACTTATGCTAAACAAGAGCTATTTGTTTCAAGGCAGTTTCATAAAACATGAATGCTTCAGCAATAAACAGCTTCCACAAGAAAAGTTGCCTAAAATGCCTGACTGCTTATTTCCTTACTGATCTTGAACCAAACGCATATGAGAACGAAAACGACGACCCGTTCAGGATGAGTGATTCATCTTACTCTGGCATGCTCTCTAATGAAAAAGTGTAGGTAATACTCAGTAATTTTCCCATTTCTTTTTTTTTTTTTCATTGGCTGTTCTAAACATTTGTGACCTACAATAGCATTTTGACCTGTGCTTCAATTTTCTACTGATTGCTATTCAGGTTTCCAACCTTACACGTTAGCATTTAGTTACGCAAGAACCCCAACACAACTGTTGATACTCGGAATACCCCATGCACTGATACAGAAGAATATGGAAAAACAGGACACAGAGACAAGATCACAAAACCTGTTTGCACTGAGGAAGGAAGGCCATGAAAAAACATTTCTTGAAGTGTATAACTCCTCCTCCTGGTGGGGGGGAGCTACATTACAATGTACAAATAGCTTGTATAACTGTGCCACCAGGCCTCAGGTACACTCCACATTTCTGAGCACAACCCTTCTACTACCTGAGGCCTAATTCTGCATTCCTTAATAGTCACAAATACTGCTACGCACTTCCCCTGCTGCAGAAAAAAACACCGTGGAGCTGCAGAGTCAATACATGTTATCAAGCTCTTTGACTCTGTCAAGATGCTATTAATATTTTGGTAGGGTGGCGGTTGGAATTCTTTACCCATGCTATCCCACAGAGTTTCTGTGACATTTACTTTTCTTTTTTTAAATCATTTTCTTCATCAAATACATTACAGAAGGTGAGCAAAATGGATTCAGCAACCAACTTGGTTTCACTTTTTCATTTCTGGACAGCAGTGGTGCTAGAATCATTCCTGGAAGTTATAAACTCCTCCCTTTGACCATTAAAATCACAGTCACATGCCACTCAGTCTAAGAGACTGCCACAGCAATTTTAAAATAATCATTTCAGTTGTGGGTTTGTTGTTTTTTTTTTTTTCAAAAAATTTAATCATGTATCTGTGTAAACAGATGAGTATCTGTTGATCTGTACCTGCTCGAAGCTAGTGGTGTCCAGCTCCCACAAACAAAAAAGCCCAGTTAATACAGCCACAGTGTCATCCAGTGAGTTACTCTACATTCCTTAATGGGGGAAGATACATCTGTTATTACAAGCAGACACTTTGGCTATTGGATGCTGAAGTTGTCTTAGGAGACATACTCAAACAGATAAAATAAAATCCTTTCTGAACAAAGAAATCAGACTCGAATTTAAATCAGATGTTACTGATGCTGAGTATATATGAATAAGGCATGCTTAATTGCAATTTATCTTTACATTATAACAAAAAAATGTTAAATTCTACTGTAATGTTCTATAACTCAATTCACAGTAAGTTAAAATCATAGATGTTTGACTTTGAAGCTGTAGATAAAGTTCAAATACTGAACAGGTAAGTAGTCTTTCAAGTACCATGAACAAGAATTAGGTTTAGAACTAGGTTACCTGAAAGCAGTGACTAACCCTGCAGTTGCATAGAAAATGTCTTTGTCCAGGTTAGTCATTTAAGGGAGTTTGGGGTAAAGTTGAAAAACTAGCAGAGAACTGAAAAAGCAAGAAATCATGTTTTCCTTCTCATCTGAGAAAGCAAAACAGACAGGGCTTAGAATTCCCAGAAAGGTTGGTTTGGTTACATCAGAATCTGTTACCTTATCAAGGACAATACCTTGATTAAAACATTACGCGCAAACACTCTTTGCATTAGCTTGTGTGTGTGTGCACATGTGTGCTTGTGCATGTGTGTTACCTGAAACAGGACTCAAAGGCCACAATTTAAGAGAAGCATGATTTGTCACATCCTAAAGGAAAACTTTTGAACAGTTGCAAACTAAATAAATGCATGTAAACCATGTAATAATTTAGAAAAACATGCGGGCATACACTGCAGCCTCTGAACTAACAAAAAAGAAGTGCCAAATTTAGTGTAAAGGCTATATTTAGCAACGCATTTTAACGGTCGTCTACCAATAGAGATTGCCTCTGAGAAAACAAATACAAAAACACCAAAGCAAAATGAGATTAAAAGCACTATTTAAACCAAGCGCTTACTGACTACAGCCACGATTTCAATCAGTTCAATAGGGAGAATTGGAATGCCAAGGCACCACGGCGGCAAGGCTACGTGTGTACCCAGGGGCTCACAAAAGCCAGGACAATTGGGTGCAAAAACCTCCCCACTTTCACTCTGCCTGCCCTGAGCAGGGCTGAAGCAGAGCATCAATGTCTGCAAAGGCTGACAGTGCTCCAAAAGCACCATGATTTTCTGCAGCATCCTTGGCGGAGAGCAGGTATTGTCCTCGCTGGGGGACCGGAGCTACAAGGAGACGTCCGCAACAACCACCTCCCCTCCCCAGTGCCTTTCCTCGCCGTCCATCTCCCTTAACGAAGAGCGACAATAAACTCCGCAGGCAGCCCCGTGGGACCAGCCAGGGCCGCACGCAGGAACCACATCGCCGTGGCACAGAGAGCAGCAGCACAGCTCTCGGACAAGACAAAGCCTGCCAGCTCTTCGCAGCAGCTCCAGCATCCTTGTGCCCTCGCAGGCTGGCGACACCGCCAGGAGTCCACTACCACGTGTGGATACATAACCAGTGTCCTCCGTATGTGTCTTTCCGAGGGGCAGGATCTTCCAACGCTGCTTACATTCCAGGAAGACTTGGCGGGTGTTGGGAGCTCTCACCTGAACGACCGGGCAGCCTGCAGGAGCAGCGATGCACGTGGAGATGGCAAAGTCTGTGGCTGCATGTCCAGGCTCCTCTGACAGCTTCCTCTGGATGAAGCCAACCATCCAAGCCCTGCGAGGGCTCTTGCAACACCAGGTTTTGCTCAGAAAATCTTTTAGCCATCAAAATTATTCCATGACAGCACTTGGTGCTCTGCAACAATGCAGAGGCAGGCAGGTACGAGAGGTGCAAGGAAAATACCGAGTTAATATCGAGGGGAACAGCCGAGAACAGTTTTCCTCTGACACATGTGCAGGCAGCTCTCTTTTGGGTTACCGGGAAAGGGACACATTCAACCAACAGTTCCACGCAGCCGTCCATGCCTTACTTTCCTTATTTAAGGTTTTCTATACTGATAAGTAAAATTGAAAACTTCCTCCCCTCGCTCAGACTCTGACGCTTGTGCTCTTTATTTAGTCCAACAGCCTTCAGTGAGGGACACGGGAACTTCTGTTTATTCTGTAGGCACTGGCACACCTCTTCAATCAATGGAACGGGGGGCGCAAACTGTGAACAGTTACTGCTTTAACGTATTCACTACCAGCTTTGTCACTCTTCATTTTGCAGACACCAAATTTCCCCCCATAAACACCTCTATTTCTCCAAAAGCAGCTGGAAATTAATGATGCTATTTTTATTTTCTTATTAATTCAAATTCAAATTATTGTAGAGCCATAGCTCTACAATCAGTGCCGGATCGTGCTGCAATTTTGCATACTTGTGTCAAAATGCATTACGAGCCCTTGATGACTGATGTTTAGCACAATGTACGAGAGAGTATCCCAAACAAATTAGAGGGAAGAAATATAAATAGAGACATTTTACTTAAAAGAAAAAAAAAGTATTATCAGACATCCAAACAAGAAGTAAGTGCTGCAACTCACGAGTTTGTGGCAGAACATTCACCGATTTCCAGAACTGAGCCAGGTGGGCAGTTTGCACTACGTAACGTGAAGTCTGGGCACAAAGAAACCTTCTGCAAAGAGAAAGAATAACACTACTTCTTTCCCAATCTATACTCCTCAGCCATTGATTTGCAGTGCATCAAAACGCTTTCCTTGCTGAGCCACGTAACACACTCGGGAAGCAAACACACTCGTGCAGTAACTGTGCAAGTCCAGAAGAGGTGCATCTACCAAACGGTGCTCTCACACTCGAGGCCCTTCCACCCCTTTCCCACTTGCAGACCTCTGCTCATTTCAGCACCGCCTCTCTTCCCAGCCCTTTCTCTACTGCTCACCGCCAGGCAGGGACTGCCCATAAGCTTGTGCACTGATTACCGAGTGCACCGGGTGCGTGACCCTGGCAGGACTATCTGCACATCAATAATTAAGAATAATGCGAAATCTGCAGCTTTCCCGAGGAATTGCAGGCTACCAGCAACCTCAGGCAGATCTGTGAGGGGGTGCACGTTGCTGATATAGCTCTCCTTCTGGCTTTTTGTTCAGGAATCCAGTTGCACAGGTGTAGCTGCGGGACTAAGGACGAGATGCAGAGACATCCCCATGCTTTACCCCACAAGGAAAAAATAATAAAGAAATATCAGCACGATGCAGCTCGCTGTAGATCTGCTATAGCTCAAAGGAAACTCGTGGAAAGCAAATCAAACATGACCAGCCACAATAGCGCCCTTTTCATCGGCCTGGCAAAACAAACAACGAAACAACAAAAAAGCAACTTCCAATTAACTTTCACGGGTGGGTTTTAATGCTGAATAACCCCATGTTTCAGCTCTGCTGACTTTTGTGGAGTTATTTCACACTGAAAAGAATAGACAGAGATAAGAAATCAAATTTTCCCTCACTCCCTCCTTTCTCTACCAAGGTTTTCTTTATCAAGCTTCACTTCCAAATCTCTCATAATGCCATCCTCTTAAATATTGCTTTGATGACCACAAAATAACACATTTTGTCACACACTGAAACAAAAACCTAGGATAATTTGTTTCATAGAAGTCAGAAGACTTACTATACTACTGCAAAAGCCAATCCCAACTATTACCACATCACGTGCCATGCCTTACCCGCTCCCAAGAGCTCTCGCAATCGCTGTCAGATAATTCCTGTCTGTGTAGGATGTGGGTACAAGTGGGGAAAAAAAGAAAGAAGAGGAAAAAAGAAGAAAGATGACTTCTGACAATGCACATGCTTAAAAATCCTTACATAACTGGCAGAAAAAGACATACTGGGGAAATAACTGCAAGGTATGGGTTTGAAGCCACCAGCCAAGCAGCAGTGAAGTACATGGAGCAGTCCCCCTCCTGCTAAAGGCACTGCTCAGTCGCACAGCGCTGTCACCAAGACATGGCCCAGCCCAACAGGGGCCCCGGAGCAGGTTTAAGCTTTCCTCACTTGAATCCTGCCATGGGCCAACTCATCCGTCATCAGCACTGACAAGGAGCCAGTCTTCATGTGTGCGCCTGGCCCTGGAAAAGTCCCTCCTGAGAACGCGGATGGCGGAAACCTTGCTGGTGCTACTCCAACATGGGGAGAAAGGAGAGCAACTCCAAGGCAACTCACAGGGTCAGCGCGGTTGCACAGTGTCTCAGAGCAGACTCCTCAACAGTTTGCTACGTACGTATTGCCTTCAGAAAAAAAAAGACAAAGAGCAGACACAGGGATGAAGCACCTTGCCATTCCCCTCAACCAACTGGGGAAGGTGAAGACATGATTTGTTACGCTTCTTGTCAAGAGAGCTTCCACCTGAATTAAGTCCTGTGGATCCCACGTTGTAGAAGTCTGCTGAATCTCTTTCAGTTTTGCTGAAGGAGACTCTCAGTACCACAAAGGGTCAGTAAAATGCCATTTCTTACTTGCAGCAATTTCCACGTTTTCTAAAAACATTTACATTGAAACACCCGGGTGGAAGGCTGACGATAAAAATTCCACGCTTCCAAAGCAAGTGATTTCCTTAGTGTAATTTCACAAAATCCAGTTAACTTTCTTTCCCCCCGCTAAAAATTGAATTTTTGTTGTACTAGCTTTCTTTGTACACAGAGATGCCTGAAGCTAGTTTATTTTCACATGCTGAATTGTCCATGCTTATAAGGACTTGCTATTACATTATGCATTTGCGTCCTACAAAGGAAAAGGCAGGAACACTGGAAAGTGTCAAAACCATGCTTTTCCTCTTTGTTGATCCATCTTTTATGCAATCACATCTATGAATACTAAAAATAATAAAATGCTGCTACCATTGTGAGAATACTACAATTAGGCCTATACTTGTGCACCAAGTGAAGTTTGCTTTCCTCTTCAAATAAGAGCTCTATTTTAAAATCAAAGCCAACTCACATTAACAGTAGTGAAACACTTGTTTTCAGCAAATCTTCAAATCTTACAGCATGAAATGTGTTTACTGGGTTTAGAAATAAGAGTTTAAATTGCTAACTTACCCTATTTATCAAAATATGGCCAGAGTGCCAGAGCAGCCTCTTCTGTCAATTGTGTGTTCCGTAAAAAAGTTAATTGTGACTCAGCATTAGATTATGAATATTGATCTAATTATAAAGAACCATTCAGACCAACGCATATTTTTAAAAAATTCCCCATGAAAAACAATACCTTTATAATCTCAAGTTAACACAGAGAAGTCAGCATTAAATAGTGTAATATACACAATGGCTCAAATACCACATTAAGTGGCAAAAACTCCAAGCAAGTTTTCCTCCTACTTTACTCTCTTTCTACTTTAGGCCTTCCCGTCAATAAATACCACTGAATTGACAGTTAGCAACTTCACACCACTCTGATTTATTTTTTTAAAGTAGCATTATGAAGGAAGCTGGGTATTAACAAGAGGTGCCCAACTGGCAGAGAATCCAGTGAGACTACTCACTTGTCAAGACAAGCATTTACTAGAAAGGTTTGGAGGTAGCGTGCACCAAGGGAAAGGACGTGAACAAGGAGTCAGATGTGGATGTTATTGCATTCCCTGCTCACGCTAACCTGCTAAGTGACCGTAGGCAAGCCTCCAGTGCCTCACTGTTTGAGGCATCTCAGGTGCCTAAAACGGGGATAAAAGTGGTTGTTCCTTGTCTTGGGGTGCATGATGTGGCTTATTCACTTTGGCAGACAGGACACAAGCACACGAACAAGGCAGTGCCTACAACTGCCAGTTATTAACAATACCATTCAGAGATGAATGTGTGATTTATTTATTTATTTTAAAGCAGTGCAGTTTAACAGCAGGCCTTCAATCCACTCCTAAAACCCGAGTAACCCTTACGCTGGTTCAGGTCTTGCCCCTTCTGAAATCTGTCAAGAAGAGTGACAGCTGTGGGAGTCTTTTGTGAAATTCACATGCAGCCACTAGTACCAGGCTCAGCACATTGCTCTCGGATAGAAACAGGGCGTTATCACCAATCTTTAAAAAAATGAAATAAAAAAATTGCAGTAGTAGTGAAAAAACAGAAGTCAGTTCTAACGATCTTTTGAAGTAAATCAGAACAAAAAAAAACTTTTGACAATGACACCACCAGAATGAGGGGGAAAAAGTAGGAGGAAAAGGAATAAAGATAATACTACAGGAGAAAGTTGACTTTTTAACTGTTCTTTCCTCAAGAAGCATTTTGAAATACACATGGCTATTATGTCAAGCCAGGTTTACAGACTCCTAAGTAATAAAGAAAGCATAAATTGTTACAGCAAGGCAAAGCACTATTCATGCTGCTTTAAAACAAACCTAATTCACTCAGGTAAACTGTTCCCATATATGGGCACCATATGATTTAATGATACAGGGAAGTATCATCAGTCTCCATTTGCAGGTGGAGAAGGGACATATGGCTGAGTTTCCAAGAGTAAACTCTGACCCTGCAAGCCTCCAGCTGCCCTCGGCAGTGCCGCTGGCTCCACAAGCAGCTTCAGCGGGCCACCCTCGTGCAAGGCACGGGAGCTGAGTTGGGTCCAAAATTTGGAAGGCAGCTTCTGGTTTTAACTGTATCACTTGCCAGAGGTGACAAGAGACGGTCTGTGGCAGTCTGAAATTATGACTAGAGTTTCAGTTCAGTACCAGCTTTTATTTGTAGCATCTTCCTCCATCTGGGAGCAACCAGAGTCACATAAACTTGAAGTCCTGAAAAGCATACGTGCACCGTACTGTCCAAAGAGGTAGCGTGTCACCCCACAGCTGCCTGGATGTCACCACAGGTGTGTTTACAACCTTTATGCTACAGCAGAGCCTCTGTGCGAGCGTGCACACACCTTGCCTACCTCACCTGCTTGCTCCCCACTGCCACCTGTGATGGAAGAGTACTTCTCCCCAGTCCAGTTGGTCAAAGTTTCCTTCCTGCATAGCACTCTGCTACAAGCCCCGTGCCAGGACGTTGCATATCCTCAGCCCACAGACCACAAGCAGCAGCAGCCTGGAGTAACTTTCAGTTCTGAATGGGAGCAATCGTATTAGTGAATTTAACAAGATGAGTCCTGTGTTTAAAGATGTTCACATGCTTGTAGGATCGCAAGCCATGGACCCGCTCATTTATGAACAAAGTGCATTACAATCATTCTGGATGCAACAGAAATGTAAATGCACGGTTACCTCCAATACTTTATGTGGAGAATGTGACATTTAATATCTCTAATTACACACACAACAGCTATGAAAGAGAAAGGTTTTTCTCCATTGAATGGGAAAATAAACATGGACAAATTCCTCTCACCATCACTCTTACACTACTTTCCTGAAGGGAACTTCTGCTGAAACCAAGACAAGTCCTGCAGGTGCTGGATTTACAGTGAGGAGCTCCAAAGAACTCAAAAGCAACCAGGGCAAGTTTCCTAAGTGTTTGACATTACCCCAACACTAAAACCTACATAAGAGTTCCCTAAATTGTGTGTCTGCTTTGAAACAGTTATCAGCTCACTATGCTGGGAGGAAGGGTAGCGTGCAACAAACTTGTGAGGCCGTGGCCAATTTTTGAACTGTTCTCATGGCTCCTTCCTAAGGGAATCTCCCCCTTTTACGCTTCGACACACCAGCACCCCACCTGGTGCGTGTTACCTAAGACCAGAATCCAGCCCTCTCGTGTACATCAAGGCTGACTTACTGAACTCCCTTCACAAATAGCTACTTTACTAAGAACTGTGTAATAAAACAAGTCTTCACTTTCCCCAAAATAAGAGTTCCCTGCAGTAAATGGAAGTTTCTAGCTGTGGACAAATCTACTGAAAACTCTGTTCACCCCTTAAATAGCCACGTTATTTTTATTACGTTTAAGCTATGAGGAAACATACTTCTCAGCTTCCTCTAAAGCTTCTACTGTGCCTTTTTCTTCAAAAAGATACTCTACCCTTCTCTTCTTTGCTCATGATGGCTCAATATTAGGCAAGAGCTACATTTAGCACTATGTGCAAAACTGAGGTTCGCTCCTCTTAGAAGCTGTAGAGAGATTATGACCACCACTTCATTTCTAGGATTGAAGTCCCACGCATCCAAAAGGCTCCATCACCCAAAGCTGAAGCCACTACATGGCTGAATGACTGAAGAGACTACCTGAAGCAAGGTCCACGAGGTGTTCTTGCTCAGTACCTTTTGCTAATACTCCAAATAAAGAAAGAAATCCCCGACACGTAGAGCCCTCTAATCTAACTCTTACCTGAAAATGCAGAAAGTTACATCCAAAAATCAGTGTGTTCACATTCAGCTCTGAGCAACGGTTTGAAGCCTATCAGCCAGTTTTTGAATTTCCAAGTGTGTTCCTACTCTGTAAAAATTGTTGCATCAATTACTCTACTCTGAACATGATCCTTGATGTCAGCAACGCTATAAACCAGAAAGCAATATTCTCCTATGCAACCAGTCTGTCATAAAGAATTTCGGTAATTTAATTTGCTGTTTATAGCCTCAGACCCACACATACCAACCTCGCTGCCCATAAAATCTGGGAAATTGAAATTTAGGTGCAATTCTCCAGGAGCTGGAGAACAGGCAGAACCCTCCCTTCAAGCCACCTCTGCACAGCAGTTATCCCAGCCGTAGGAATAGGCTTGCGGCCACAATATCGCAGAAGAACAGCTGCTCCCAAGGGTCCCCTTTGAGCCAGCGTGTTTGGGACCATCACTTATCCTGTGTCTCCTACACACAGACTAGAAAAGGTCAGGAGAACGTTATTAATCATTCACATTTATGAGGGCTAAGCTTACCCCAAATACATGTCTTGTCTTGTTTTCAACTACGTATACCAAACTACCAGGAAAAAAAAATAAGATGTATTTATTGCCTCCCACTTCCCCATTTTGGGCCTAAAGCAGTTCAGTGCCACCACGGGCGCCTGTAGGAAAAGCGCTTCATGTGGCACTCACTTTATGCCTTTGATGAACACAACCCGTCAAAATTACAGTCTCCCATTTAGATTACCGTGTCCACTTTGGTTTACAAAGTGCCAAACTGTTCAAAAGGCGTTAAAACTTTTCCACAGCATACAGACAGAAGAAGAAGCTGTGCTGAAAAGCTTAGGAATACTGGTAAGTCAGTCACTAGGATTCGTCTTTCAGACTGATAGGTACCTGCATTAATCAATGCCAAAAGAAAAAACGGTAACGCAGAAAGAGTACGGATGGAATTCTAATTAACTCTGTTTACGTGTGAAAACTGAACCAACTCCTGTCGTAGTCGTACTGCGGTGACGTTGAACTTCTCACTGATTCTTGACCTCTACAGATTTCCCATGATCTGTTCTAATTGTTGATTTCTCCCGTGTTTTCTCCCCACCACTGAATTTTAAGAGGACTTCACATTCTCAGTGAGTTTCTGACCTCCGCATCGCGCTTTGCATATTTTGACGTTACTTTAGCTTGAAACTTTAGCCTCAAGTCAATTAACTGATCGTCTTTACAAAGTGAGGTTTAAAGAAAGAGGAGATAAAGAAGAGGGGAGAAGCGAGGGGAGATCCGAGTAGGTGCAGCCCGTTCATCCTGGGGTCACTCAGACCAACTTCGCAGCCTAGCAGCGGCTCCGAGCACCCGGAGCAGAGGTGCTTCCTGAGGTGGCCGGACCCAAAGGAGCATCCCATCCCGCAGGCATAACCTAACGGCGAGAGGAGCCCCGTCTTTCCAAGGAGAGCAGAGTACTCACCCAGGAAGGCAAATGGAAATTACAGCCAGACGAAGATGAAGCTGTCTCAACGCCTTCGTCATGTGATAGTGACCTATAAAGTACCAAACAGAGGCACACCGTCAGCACGCCGCGGCTCCACAGCATCGCAGCCCAGCGCGGGGCGAGACCCCGCCGCTCGAGGCCAGCCCTCGCCGAGCCCCCACGCCACCCGAGCCCCCTGCGAGACCCTCGGGGAGGGTTGTGCCGGAGGGCAGGCGGACAAAAGGGGTGTGCGTGAGGGGACACACACCGGGGGCACGAACAAAAGAGGCGCCGCTGCCGCGGGTGGGCCCGGCGCCGCCGGGGCCGCGGGTTCGAGTCCCGGCGAGGGCCCCGCGGCCCGGCGGGGGGGCACCGGCAGGGCGCTGGGCCCCAGGCCGCCGCCGCCGCCGCCCGTGCGAAGTGCAGGGCCACCGGCATCCGGGCTGCGGGGTGGGGAGGGAAGGAAAGGTATTAAACATGGAGAGAGCCCGCCGCTCCCGGCAGGGTCTCTGTGTCTCTCTCGCTCTCACACACGCATACACACGCACACACACGCACGCCCCTCGGCGGCGGCGGCGCCCCCAGCCCGCTGCCGGTCAGCATCAAGTTTGCGCCTTAGTTGCAAAATGTCGATCCCGGCGGCTGACAAGCCCCGGGGAGGAGAGGGGGAGAGCAAGAGAGTGCGGGAGGCAGAGGAGAGGCGAGAGAGAGTCCATCTTGCTTTGAGGGGGGAGGCGAGGAGCAGCGAGGCGCCGCACCAACCTCACCCTCCCGGGGGGGAAACTCTGCCGGGGGCGGCCGGGCGGGGACGGGCCGCGGGGGGCTCCCCCCGACTCCCACCGCCGCCCTCCCGGTGGGCTCCGGCCGGCGGCCGCCTCCCCGCCCGCTGCTCCCCTCCTCCTCCCCGCGGGCCCGGGCCATCATCCCGCTGCCACCGGCGAGGAAGAGGAGGAGGAGGAGGAGGCGGCGGCGCCGGGGGAGCCACACGGGTGCCGGGGGAGCCGCACGGGCGCCGGCCCCCCCCGCTCTCCCCTCCGCGGGACCGGGACGTGTCACCGGCAGGACGGGCAATGGTTTCGGCGCCCCAGGCCCGAGTGACCACCGCCGGCCTGGCGGCCTCCCCTCCCGCACGCACTCGCTCACCTCCGAAAAAAGAAAAGCAACAACAACAACAAAAAAAAACCCTCGCCAAAAACAACAACTTTTACAACGCCGGGGCCTCCCCCGGCGTAACAATAAATAATAATAATAAAAAAAGTGGCGAATCCGCCCCCGGCGCGGTTAAACCCCCGCGGCCCTTCCCCTGGCAGCCCGCCGGTGCCCCTCGCATCGCTGCGTTTTTACCTCCCTGCCTGCCTGCCTGCCTCCCCCGGCGGCGGGCTGCTGCCGATATTTCCAACGCAAACCTGCTGCCGCACGGCGCCCGGGATTAACGCGGCTCCCTCCCTCCCTCCCTCCCTTCCTCCTCCTCCTCCTCCTCGCAAGCCTACCCCGGATCGGCTCTCCCCACGGCCATGCAAGTTTCATACATTGCAAATAAACCCGAGAGGAGGAAGAGCGAAGCGGCTGGCGGGGGTGGGGGGAGGAGGAGGAGGAGAAGCAGCAGGAGGAGGAGGAGGAGGGCTGCTGCCTTCTGTAATTTACCAGCGACCCGATCTCGCAGCAGCGAATAACAGCCGCGCACCCATCCGGCTCCCGGCGGCGCCCGGAGCCCCCCCCGAGGCGGCGGCCCCCTCCCCGGGGGGGCCCCCGCCAAGTTTTCTGTCATCGCGACCACCCAATGTCACAACTTACCTCCGCTGCGACGACTTGACGCGGCCGAGGCCTGCCTCCCACCCTCCTCCTCCTCCTCCTCCCTCCCGGAGGCAGGCAGGCAGGCAGGCAGGCAGCCGGGCGGCTCTCCGCCCCAAACTTACCGACACCCCCCGGCCCCCCACGCCCGCCCCCCGGGGCCGCCCCCCCGGGGGCTCCGCCGCTGCCTACCGGAAAACGCGGAGCCCAACTCCCGGCCGAGCCCGGCCGCTCTCCGTGTCCGGGTGGGCGCCGGGATCGCCCCCCCGACCGCGTCCCCCTCCCGGCGGCCGGATCGCGCCCTCTCCCCGGCTCCCCCCGGTTCCGTTTCGGGGGTCTCGCCCCCCCGCTGCCCCCCGCCCCGGCAGCCCGTACCGCGGGGCGCAGCCGCTCGCCCCTCGGGATGAAGTTTCGGTTCTCCCCGCCCGCCGCGATGTCCCCGGCAGGTCCCCCCGCGGCCGGGCACCGAGCGGCCGCCGATGGCTGGCCTTCCTCCTCCTCCTCCTCCTTCCCCTTCCTCCCCGCCGCTCTTGCCTCTCGGCGGCGGCGAGAGGTGCCTGCTTCCCAGCGCAGCCTGGCACCGGCTGGCCTACCCCTGCCTCCTCCCTGCGCTTCTCCCCTCGCTTTATGACTATTCTTATTACTATTATTGCTGGTTTTTAGCGCGATGCACCGCGCTGCGACTCGCCCCCCCCTCCCCACGCAGCGCCCCTGCCCTCCCTGCCGGGCAGCCGCGCACCCACCCGTCCTCCCCTGCCCAAACTTTCCAACGCGGGCAGGGCTGAGGAGGGACGGGGGCACGCAGCAGGACCGACCGCCGGCCGCCGCCGCCGAGACCCCCCCGGCGGCGCCCCCCGGCCCGGGGCTCACCTGGCGGGGGCTCGGGGCGTCCCCCGGCCCGGCGCACGGCGCGGCCCCCCCGGCTCGCAGCGCGGCTCCGCGCGGAGCCATGCAAGCCGGGCAGCGCCACAACACCCCCCCGCCATGTAAGGCGGCCCGCCATTGGCCGCCGCGCTGACGGACGGGCCCGGCAGCCATACAGCGGCGCCGTTACACCCGCGGCGCCCCGCCGGGGAGCCGCTGGTACACACACACTCACACTCACACACACTCGCGGTGCACACGCCGTGCACACGCTGCTCGCCTCACACGCCCGCTCACGCTCCCTCACACAAAGCTCGGCTCGGGTCTCTGTCCGTCCGTCTGTCCGTCCCGCAGCCGGAGCGTGAGGGCAGCCCGGGCGGGGAGAGCTCCCCTCAGGCTGCAGGAGCCGGGCACGACGCGAGCACGCCCCGCACCGCCGCCGGCGTGCCCGTGAAGTTCAGCGGGGTCCGGGCACACTCATCACGAAACATTCACTTCGCCAGGGAGAAAACGCGCCGCGTTCCCTCTCGTGGCGTGTGTGCAAGCGCCGCTGTCTGCGCCGCTGCCTCCGGGTGGGACTCGGACCCGAGGCTGCAGTTGGCATGACAGCAAGGGGCAGAAATGCCGCTGAAACACAACTCGTTTCTTCCACGATAAAGAGAAATACCTCTCCCTCTTCACATACCCAACGCTGAGGGCATTGCGGAGCTTATTGCACATACTCCCCGTCCTGAGCACTCTCCATCGGGCACTGTTGACTTCAGCATCCTCCCATTGTTTACTTCTACTTTTTCCCTTACAGCAGAGCTATGTTAATTAACCGTGTAACAGTATTTCTAATGTCTGAACAAAGTGATGCAGCAAAGCACAAGCTGGTTTTACAGCACAAAATTGTATCCGCGTTTCTGACTTGGCCCACGCGGTTTTTGTGAAGATGTGAGACATTATCCTGAGCTCCTACCACCTTGCTTGTTGCAAGGAGGACTGGCCAAATAACACAGTGCCCAAATAACATAGAAATACCACAATAAACACAGTCTGCAATTAATACTTTCTACCTCATGTTTTGAATTTCCAGCGTTAGCTGAGCACCCGTCCTCTGGAAGTCAGGTGCATGTCAGGTGTCAGGCCGGGACAGCGGCGAGCCAAGGCCTGCACAGTTCATCGGTCACGTATGAAAAGGTGGCCTTGTTTTTAGGCAGGTTTTTCCTCCTGTCATTCACAGATTGTGAAGTGCTTTGCAGCTGTAGGGAAGCAGCATCTTGTCAGTACGCAGAGGCAGCTGGCAGTCAGAGGCCTAAGCCGGACAGTTAAAACATACATGGTATATATAGTTTCTTCCTTCTCGGTATAAATGCCTTGTTTCTTGGATTCTTTTACTCATTTTAATAAAAGTACACCACGGAGCCTGTCGTACCTCTTCACTGCTACAGTCCTCTACAGTCCTGCCAGTGTAGGTAACCACTGGACAGTGTAGGTGATTTAGGTGCCTGTTAGCGTGCGAGAAGTTCATTTTAAAGGATGCTTCCATTTTTTCTTTATCAGGACTCTGTGCCATTTGATGCCCATGTCAGAGGAGAGGTCAGGCTAGGGACGCCTTGCCTGCAGTGTAGTTGTTTACAGCTACACGAAATGGATATACAGTGCTACTGATTAGCACAATCTTGTTCCGTGCCCACTTTGGGCAGTTACCAATGGCTCCATGAGTCGCAAGGCAGCCAGCCACATGTTCGGCCTGTAGAAGCACAAGTATTTTGTCACCGTTTAAGAGAGATGAGTAAGCTAAGGTACACTGGTATAGTCAGAAAATAAAATGCTTGACTTTCCGCTGCCTTTGATTTACTGCATTAGTAGCGAAAGAGAGGCCTGTATTTTCTTGGGCCATCAATCCAGGACATTCTGCAAACGCCAAGAGGGAGAGGATGGGAGAGTAGTGCATATTTCCATTACTCCATTTCTCTACACGTGAGTTAAGCAAATTAATCTCTTTGCATGCCCACTTGGAGACATTTCTGGCATTAGTCAGTCACCGCTATCAAGAGTTACAGGGTGGTAGCCAGAGCCTCGGAGGAATTTCGGGGGGACAGCCAGCGTGTGCTGAACTTTTTGAAAATGCTTTCTGGTTACTGGTTGGCTTCAAACTTTGCGTAAGCTGCATTCCCAGATTTTCCTGCAGAGACTTGTGTCATTAAATGGCGCTATGCTGACCCTTCTGTGTAATTGGTGTTTGAAAGCATGAGGCCTGGACCCTACGCTGTGCTCTGTCCACACGTACCCCTGTGCGCAGCCAGAGCTCCGCTGCACTCGGTGTGGTTCAGCGCAGATAAAGCAGAGGCCCATGCAGCTGGATCCGGGGCTTCGAAGTTGCAGGTTTGTGGCATTTGCTTGAGTTCCTTTGGACTCGCCTGTTTGGCACGCACGTGACAGAAGAGCATCCTCCCCCTGCCCGCAAACGCGTGCCCCCTCTTAATTAATCCATGGCACAACACAAAAGACAAAAGTGCCCATGTGTCTATGCCCTGTCAAAAGGAGAAAACATATTTCCCTTCGCTTCGCTGTTATTTAATAACACCGGGGAAAAGGATAGCATCGATATAAATGAGAGTAATCAGGATTTGTTCTGTTCCCTTCCCCTGGGGCCTGCCCAGGAGCTCGTTGGCAGCGGGGGGCCTGCATTTGACCCTCAGTTAACACTTTCTCTCCTCCTCCTGCCCCTGGCAGAAGCTACCTGCCGGCTGCGGAGCGGGGCCGACCACCGGTAGCTGCGGTCGATGTGTGCTGCCACAGCCAGCTTGAATGCACTCAGACACTAACGAGGGAGCTCGGAGTAGCCAGCTGCAGCCTGAGCCTGCAGGCCCTGGATCCCTTTGAGCTGCTACCATGGCTGACTACAAGTGACGGTTGTCATGTGAGCAGGGGAGGAAGGCCATAAGGCAACTCTGGGAGCATATGCTTCATCTGCGCTAAGCCCTGCACGCCGCCTGGGGAGAAGCACGGGGAGGAAAGGGTGAGGCAGATGCAGCCTGACGGAGCCTGTCCCACCTCTGTTATTTTTTTCCCTGTGGCTTGTGCCCACTCACGGCCCACGGAGGAGCGTGGCATCCTTCTGGTTAAAAAACACTGGGGCAGGACAATGCATTAGAGGGCCTATTTTCCTCCCTGATGCACTTGTATAACACAGTAACATTAATAGCGATTTATGTGCAAGCACCGAAGGGAGGAGGCTTTTTGTCAGAACTAAAGCTGGAGAAAGACTTGAGACTTACCCGCTTTAGACCAGGAGCGGAGCCACGGGACCGGTGCAGAACAGCCATCCTTCAAGGACCACGCTTTCAGGAAGTTGTTCCCACCTCAGCCCCTTTTAGGAACACTCAGTTTCTCGAGCACTCAACAGAAGCCAGAGAAAGGGCCATCTTCTTCTGCTGGTTTCTCCATAGGGGACTGCATTTCTTTGCTCCTGTTCCTTACTCCTGTTATTTCACAACATTAAAATCATGGGGATATTTTCTTCTGTGTAATTTCTAGGTGCTGTTTCTAAACGTTGTCTAGCTGTGCACCTGTTTCCCACTGTCTCCTATTACCTTTCTCCTTGTTTTTATGCCTCTTTTTACTGGTCGAGCGGTAACAACTGCAGCCCTCTGGCAAAACCAGCTACTGCGAGGTTAGCTTCTACAAGCAATGTCTGACCTGAGCTGCCAGCAGTTTATTTAACAGATTAGACAGGAGGGCAGGAAGGGAACAGGCAGGTGAATTGACTTGCCAGGAATCTCGCAGAATGGCAGCAGCAAAGTCGGGAATCAAATCTGGGCTTCTAACTTTCAGTGCATTGCTTTATGTATTTCTTTCTCTGATGCTCTGATGTGTCTCTTTCATAGTGCCTCCCTTCTTCAGTGAAATAGTACTACACCTGCGTGAGCTATTACCATTTTTCCTGGTTCAGAAAAGTAATAGGTTAGCCAGAGCATCCAGACCTGTTTGAGCCTATCACTTCAGTAAAGAGTGCTTCTGATTCCGCAAGACATCTAGGTGTGTGTTAAGCGAGTATATGTTATCTACTTACCACACTGGCACGTGTGAAATATGCGATGTCTCCGATGATAAAGCAACTGCCAGCTCAGCTCTAAACTCAGGAGATTTTCCTTGTCATTATACAAGAGCACTGCATTACAAAATACATGTAAATCAGGGCAGACCTGCTCACCTGAGTTTATGTAGCCCACTGAGTTAGTCTAGTGTGAGCAAATTGGTTTCCAAAGCCGGCGACACGCAAGACAGCCGCGGGTCTATCACTCACACACACCCTGTAAAGCGGGATTCCTTCAGACTTACTGACAAGTCCCTCTGAAGAGCTGAGCCAAAGGACTGCAGCCTTCCCTCTGCCCCACGCTCTCCAACCTTACTGTTCCTACTCCAACTCTCATGCAAGCGGCAATATTATTTAACTGCTTTAAGCATAAAATGTAATTGGAAGTCTTTTTTTCAGTTTTAGGTTGCTAGCCCCTTATTACATTTCAGTGATACTGAGTAGCTTTCTCCCTCCGCCACCCAAGGGCCTCTTTTTCCTGCCTCTGTTTTTGGAATTATTCAAACATTTTTGTTTATTTGCTTGTTTTCCCTTTTCTACGAACATTCAGGGTGCTGTAAAGAAATGACCACTCTGTTGTAGCATCATCCTCCAACCTCCAGTACACCGCCAGCGACTCCAGAACTACCTCACGAATATGTATGTCCTTCTCACCAGAAGAACAAGGACAACCAAACAGCAAAACATTTATATTCTGGTAAGTCCACTGCTTAACTGAAGAGGATGTCATTGAGCCCGTGCTTGACAAGTGCCAGCTCCCTGCAGCTACTCCAAGGGAAGAGCAGCACCTATGAGGCGTGAGCCCGAATGCTCATGGCTTTTGGGCTTTGCAGACACGCCTCGTCGCCCCGCTGCCAGGCCTGCAGTTCCTTCGGCTTCGAGACCACAGCACGCTTCTTTGGCAGCACAGTGCTGCTACCATTTGTAAAGTAAACAATGCAAGTGACCATTTGACCCTAAGTAACAAGAGCATGCATTAGTCACTGAGCCACTCAAAGGCATGGTATTTGACTCTTAACTCGTTATATCTAGGCAAGTACGGAGCGCTACAGACTTACTGCTCGTGATCTCGTCCATCTCCACAAGGGAAGGCCTCGTAGGCAGGGATCAATGGTTTATTCCTTCAGGTGGTAGTCATGGGGGGAGGCAACAATGGAGCCCTGGCTCAGCTCCTGGCAAAGAGGGAAGAAGCATCCTGTCCAGTGGAGCCTCGAGACAGGAGACCTCATCTAGCCTTCCCCTTTTGAGGAACTGCTTTTAGAAGGAAAATTACCAGCTTTGAAGAATGATGTAGGGAGGGAAACAAAACTGGATGGCTTTTGAGACCTTCCAGGAAATAAAGAAAAAAGAGGAAGAAGGAAACGGTTCATGTCTTGGGCTTTGTAAAATTGGTGGTTTGTATAGCCCTGCCTGCATTCTTTTTCAAATGGAAGCTGTAGGAAGACATGCAGAAATCTTAGGTGAGATTTATTGTCTGTGCTGGGTGTTCATAAAAAAACACCCTTAAATACTTGACTGTGTTGAAGTTCTACCGAGATGAACTCACATTGTGCATTTTCAGCAGAGCTCAGATTAATTTAATAATCATTTCCCCTTCAGTCTTAAATTTCCAGGCTGACTTGTTGCTTCCACTCCACTTTTCTCATCTCTACAAAAGCATTATTTCAGAAATTACCAGAGTACCTTACATCCAAACCGAGGTCCTGGTCAAAGGGAGGTTTATATACGCTTCTATCAACTTTGAGGGAGCTGTTCATGCACATATGGTTAAGCCTTTGCAAGATCTTGGCTCTTCCAGACGATCTGCCTAGAAACAAGTGTCGGTGTGGCTTCAAAGGTCTGTCCTTCCCTGTCTTCTTTGTGAAGCTGGAGCCTTGTGCTCAGGCACGTTTCTCGCTCCAAAACTTAACAATCAGTGAGGGAAAGCTTGACAGTGTGAATAGCAATGACAGAGCACTTGTTGACTAGAGGGGGATATTTTCCTGCTGTCACCAGTTTGTAAGTACTTGTCAGGATCTCTTATTTTGGAGTACAGATGGCAACAGCTAGACTGAAGACCAAGTCTCAGATTTCTCAGTTAACCAGGGCCGCACCCTAATTTTGTGTTACTGGAACTGAGGGAATTGGTTGGTACATTTGCTTGTGTAGCTTTCAAGTTTCCGATTATTTTTATTTATTTGTTTTTCCACTGTGCTTCTGAGTGGATACGCGAAGTACTGAAAGCCAAACAAAAACTGCCCCTCACTGACCCATCTGTGTGAAAGCCTGTCGCCACATACTTCAGGAACAAGAACATACTTCTGGTATTCATGCTTTAGGGGTACAAAGCCATTTTTATCTGAGGATGAAACATTGTGTATGATGTTTGCTGGTGTGGGTGGAGCTAGTATTCCCTTAGGGGCAAAGCCAGCGCCATCGCTGCTGACAGATAACTTCACAAGGCAGAGTATTGACGCTGGCCACAGAGCGGAGCAGTGTGGGAAGGTCACTCAGCAGAGCAGGTCCGGAGCAGGGGAAACCACCAGCGAGTTGCTCACTCAACGCCTGTTCCCTGCCTGCTACTGCACAAGATGCCTTTGCTTTGGCTTTAGCGGGGCGTGAGGGAACCTAAAGGTCTCAACAAGCCCTTGCAGGTGTGAGCCACTAAGAAGATAGAGAGAAGAGGAGCCTCTACCTTAGGCTTTACCAAAGCCTCACTCTGTTCCAGTAGCAATGGAGGTTCAGTCTCAGCGTCCAGTCCCATACCCGTTTTTCCTACCCATGGTGCCTACCCATGGATTACTGCACTGTCTCCAAACTGTAGTCATCGTACGTTCACGGCTGTTCCAACTTGTGAGAAAGTAGCTATTATTATGTCTCTTTTACAGGTAGAAAACTGAGGCACAACAAGGAACAACGGTTCTTTCCAAGCTACGCTGAAAGATGATGCTCAAACGGGAGATCAAACTGAATTTTCCCCAGCCTTGTTGTAGAGTAAACCCCAAAACATTTCTGTCTTCTATGGGCACCCTGTGAACTGGCTCAGGAATCCCCCAAAGCTGGTCCTCGTGACAGAATGAGTTCAGTGATTTTAATGTTTACAATTCTTTCATTTTTTTCTGTTTTCACTGTTACCGAACTGTGCTCAAACTGGCACTCAGCCTTGCTTGTTCATGCTCTTGATTCGGTCCTGCACCAGTGCAATTCCTCAGTCAACTGCAAATAACTTTTTAAAATGTGCATTTAAAACGCTCTGTACATGCATAGTCTCTTGAAAACTCATGAAATAAGATGCTGATTCATCAAAAAAAAAAAAAAAATTGACACATTCCCTGGCATTCCCTGTCTGCCCTCCCACACTGATGCACAAAGTTAGCAGTGCTGTGTGATCTGGTCCTGTACCAAACCCTGCTGAAATTATTGGAAATGACCACATCAGTGTCAGTCAGCATGTGTTTCACAAAACTCTGCTGTTTGTATGGGATTGGTATAGCTCAGAGCTCAGCATCTTTGCTTCCACACATGCAGGTGTAACAGGCATGCATGGATGAGTGGAGGAGAAACTGTGACCATGCACCCTCTTCTGTTTCCTTTGCTTACCATGTAGAGTGTTAACTGATGTGGGAGGTGTTATTTCCTTAAGGACAAATCTTCCTAGTCTTTCACATTATGGTTGACAGGAATCCCTTCACCTTCCACTTTCAAACAAATACATTTCATTAGAAATTTTTCCTATTTCTTGGGCAACATATACCAAGCAGCATCTTTATCTTCACTGAAGTGTTAGCATTTACTGCCAAAATAAATTAAAATAAAAGTTTAAATGGAAACGACATTCCTCCATGGACATTCTCATAAAAACAAACAAACAAAACCAAAATCCAACCAGCTTCCTGGAAAGAGGAAAATTGTATGGGTAAAAATATCAGTTTTGCTTAATTCCACATGCAGCTCTGCTTTTCAGGGAAATGGCAATGCTTCATTGCAGGGCCTCTAACCACACACAGGCAGAACCCGATTGTGTAAGGGTAGATTGTGGAGCTGTAATACGTGTTGGCAAGCACTTTCTCTGCAGGTACAATGATCTAAGTTAATGCCCACCAACACAAAACAGGTTTTCACAGTCCCACCTGCCTGTTAAGATACTTACCGAGTGAATACTGGACTGAGCTTCATTATACACATTATACAAGTTTATAAGCAGAAACGGCTAAATACATGGAGCTGGGGTAAGCATGGATGTCTGAACACAGGTTATTGCCAGGGGTAAGTTACAGAAAATGTACACTCATACGGTATGTTTGAGAGGTTCTTCCCATGCACACAATGATGAACATACCCTAATGCAACAGTTTTTCCTAAGTTATTATTCAGCATAAGAAACAGCACGAGTATTACAACATCTATCCCTTATAGATTTCAAGATTTAATTGGAGAGCCCATTTTGGGAATGTTTTATCTTGTTTCCAAAATAGGGCAGGGGAAACAATCAAACACCGTTAAAATATGCAACATACGAACATGGAATGTGGACTGATCTACTGGATACCAACTGTGACTGGAAAAAAGATACTGGAAGCTATGACAAGAATCACTTTAGCTATCTGCTAGTTTCAGTAACTCCAGATGTTTTACAATTATTAATTCTCTGAGGGAAGTGTTGCTGCCAATCCAAAGCAACTGGCAGCAATGGCCTCGAAATGGTGCGAGGTGGGCCAGCCTTGTTTCACTAGTGGCTGGCTGAACGGCTTTCAACATCAGTGCCTCTAAATCATTCAACAGTCTGACACAGTGTGTGCCTGGGAGGCTATGAACCTGCACAGCTCCTAACAGCAGAATGGCTAGGGAGCGAGCACCTCACCTTTGAAGTTCAGGTTAGGACCAATCTGTCCAGAGTCCTATAGGAAAATAACTTCTAGGAAAATGAGAGTGAAGGAATGACACTGTGCATTGAAACTCTGCTTCTGAAGAAGGTGGTTGTAAGCTAGGGATTTTTGTTTGTACTTCTTTTGTCATTGTTGCCTTTATATTAACTTGTTTTGACTTCTGATTATAAACATGACCCACAGGAGAAAAAGTCTTGGTGACTGCTTCTGTGTTTAGTTTTCTGCTGAGTTGTTCTGCCATCTCCTGCAAGGCTGGAATACCCCTTATCCTCCAAGGCACAGACAGATTGGAATGTGGGGCACTTTGTTTATTTTTTTCTTTACCACCTTTGCTTCTCTTTTAATCTTTTCTCTCCATTCTTTTTACACTCTGCCCGCTCTCTGATGGTTGATGCTCCCATTGTTTTTCCCGTTAGATTATTTTTTTACTTATCTTGTTTCAGAATTTCTCCTCATGCTGAACACAACATCAGTAGTGCTTTTATACAAAGGAAAACATAATTCATTTACATCCATACTCCTTTACGGTTTAAGTCCAGTAATAGGTATAGAATCCTTCCCCCAAAGTAGTTTTTTATGTAATTGACTGCAGTGGTTTAATGAAATGACCCAGATACTTTGGGGCATTTTCCCATTACTGTGAATAATAATGCACTTTCTCCAAAGCTATTGTTGCATTTTGGCTCATCTGTGACACCAAGAAAATTGTGTGGTTGCTACCTTTCCTGTTAAAACCATTCAGCATCTTCCCAGGATAAGACCCAGCTGGTGCAACCTCAGTGCTGCTTTTGTTAGCATACCAATGCTTATTTAAAATGCTTTGATTTCTTTTATTCTCCAGCTTTACTCAGAGCTTTTACAGTGACACGAAAGTAAGTATGGGGTGTGATTTTGTCAGGCTGTCATCCCCACACTGGGGTCTGTAGGGATTGTCTGCTTTCAATCTCATGGCAGGAGCTGAGCACATATGTTGCCACTGGAACTCATTGCTTTATTCTACAAAACTTCTGTGTTATTGGAGAAATTTAGTAAATGTATAGCTAGCCAATTTTCATTCTGAACAGGTGTGTATGTGTGAAACGAAGAGGAGAATAATAATCTACAACATTCAAGTGTTTCAATATCATGGTGGCTCATTATCAATAGGTATGCCAATTGTCCTAGTCCACTTTATGTATGGTGAAGTCATATTTTAGCATAATAATAAGATAAAGGTCATATTCCTCAGGTGAATTACCTTCTAGAAGCCATCATTTTCTCACTGTCTGTGGATGCTGAGATAATACGACAAGGATGTCTCAGCATTCACCCTTTCTCAGCACATGGAGCTCGATATCCACATCCAGTTGATCTTCATCTTCTGTATTAAACTCTGAAAGACTTTTAGGAGACAGTTGTGGTGCTGGGGGCTGACAAAGCCATAGGGTTCTGCTGCATCTGTGTTTCAACCAAAGATTGCATGAAATTATTAAAGGGTTATTTCTTATCTCTGGCTAAATCCAAGGTTTCATTTCCCAGCACCATCGAAGTAACACTTTTCTTTAGCATAATGCATACATGCCTTTAAAATACTTTGAAAACACGCATCCATCATGTGTTGTAATAGAAAACTAACCATTTAGAAGCAGACTTCCTTGCATATTCTCCAAGGGTGGAATTCAATTATGCAGAGGAACAAAACAAGGTTTATGCACCATCCAAGTCTCTCATAGTCCTATTCATGCTGAATCTTTATACGGGGATAAACTCTGCCACAAAGGAACAATTTTGGGGTGATGTCTGAGTGCCACAATCAATTAGATTTTGTCTGTAGGACCCCTGTCAGTATTGTGTGTGGAAGATGGAAGAGATGCCAAGTGGAGTTTTATGCCCGGTGGGCCTGGCTCGTACCCAGCTGAAGTCAGTGGAACTTTTGCCACTCCTTCCAAAATCAACAGGATGGCTCCTCCACTCACTCTCTCTTTCTCTTGCTAAACCACAGTTTTCTGATATTTTCAGGCACTCGTGCTCATCAGCTTGGAATCCACACAAAGCTGGGTTTCATAACAACAAGCAGCCCAGATTCTTTCAAATTCGAGTAGACAGAAGAGAACAAGGTGAGTCATTTTTTTATTTTTATTTTTTGCCTTGCTAATCTTGACCGAATGCTTCAGGTTTGCCAAAGATTACTGGAGTTTTCCCTAACTAAGGTGTGAGTGAAGACTGCAGCAGTTTGAATCAAATGGGGGGTGTTGGTTTCACTGGTTTTCTTTGTCGTTCACTTGAAAGGTCAAAACACATGTTAAACACTATTCTGGTCTCTGCTGTTTGCATTGCAGCAGTGAGTGTTGCCTACTTAAAAATACCTTGTATTACCCTAATTAAACTCTCTCTCCTATTCCAAACCAATCTTGTTCCAGAAAGGTTCCTGCCTCCTCCTAGAGAGGTCACAGCAGCTTGCAGGACTAGCGCAGAACTGTTGAACTAAATGGAAAGTCTCTTAATGACCTCAAGGGTTTAGACAGTGAGCCCTGTGGACTGCAGAAGACAGGTAACACCATCAAAAGCACCTAATAACTACTGACTGTCAATGGGCCTTAGTCTCCAAATTCTTAAATGACTCTTGAAAATATTTGTCCCAAGGCTGGCTATGGATTCTCAGCAGTACAGAGCACATGAATGGCATTCAATAAAGAATATAAAAATTCTTCTAAGTACAGAAATCTCTCTGTTCAGGAAAATGATAATTTTATGCTTTGCTATTTCTTTTGTGTCAATCTCTTTGTAAGCATCCCTTTGGCTATAGTATTTGCTTAAAGTACGAATGTGTACTATGTGTCAAAATAAAATATTTAGTGAATACATTTACTTTGTGTCTGTTGAGTTATGAGCTGATTCTGAAATGCTTCTTCCCAGCACCTGTAGGGGCCATTTTACATTCTCTTGGCTGGAGACAATGAAAGCTTGATGCTTCACAGCTTTGAAAAAACAAATGGTTGAAGAGATCTTGAATTAAAATTTAGCTCAAATATTGCTTTTTTACTGGCAATCTGGGACCAAGCACAGGACTGCTTAAAATTTCAGGATGGGGACAGTCACCCCTACCAGACCCAGTCTAAGCCTCCTCAGCTGTAGGTGGGCTAAAACTACATGGTAGAGCAGACTTGTCCAAGGGTGCTTGCAGTGAGCTATGGCGTCCCTGATATCCCTGGATGAGGGAAATCTCAAGACTTGTTTCTTTTCTGCTCTCTTTCTTACAAGAATCCAAGGAGAAGTGTGAGCCAGTGGAGGACACAATGTCCCACAGTGTGGCCTGTGTCACCTGGACACCAAAACGGGGTACTACCCACAGTGGCAGGGTACCACTGTGACAACTGATAAGAAAAGGGAAATGTACCTTTCCTTGCCTCCTGAGAGTCTGCATGATAGCTAAGAAACTGAAGGGATTGCTGCACTAGCAGAAGTTCAATAAACAGCTTTGGATCTAGACCGTTGATCCTTGTTAGAGAATTTTACTCCTAGCTGGAGGAGAAAGAGGGTATTCAGATACTGAGCAAGACATCTACTCAAATTGGGTTACCTGCTGGAAAGTAATACAGCTGATGACAGCACATCAGGAAACAGGAGGGTGTCTTCTCAGAACCGTATTGTTCAGGTAAACATCACCAAGGTGGAGATGAACACTGGAAGCCTTAACTTTCTGTTCAACTCCCCCTTGAGCCACCAGGCACTGCAAACACTGCCCTCTTCTGTAGTTGCTTCAAAAAGTTTTCTGTGGCCCTCACTCCATTTCCTGAGTCTCTGTTAGAAGAGACAGCCTTGAGGCATCTTAAGCCTGCTGCAAGAGATGAAGGACAAACAAAACCAGTGTTATGCAGTTATTATCCAGTTATGTGCTTTAGTTCGGAGACAAAAGCAAAACTTTGTGCATGTTTTTCAGGGCCTCTCACTCTAACTACCAAAGACAAACAGGCTCCTCTTGGACCTACAATCATTCTGGATTTCTTCTGGTGGTTGCTCAGCTCCCCTCATTGTCCATAAGCAGCCTCTGAAGGGATTGTCTTATGCCAGGTGTACCTAGGTGCCTGAAATTATGTGGTGTCACAATTCCACTTAGCTTTTCTGTATGAAGATTTACAAAACAGAGAACCTAAAAAATGCTGTTTTCCTATCCACAAGATTTAAATTAAGCTCCATAGGATCTCTGCCTCAGCTAATCTCAAGTTTGTACACATTTGAACAAATTCTTCAACCCAAGCTAAAGACAAAATTCAATAACTATTTTATTTCTTCAACCTTACTACAATCATTACAACTATCGGTCTGATGACATTATTTCTTCCCCAACACAGGAAACCAATTATTTTTACTGTTTAACTCTTGACCTTCACTCGAACATTGTCTGCTAGAGAATGGGAAGAAAAGGCCTAGCAAACAGAAAAGATTGAATAATGACTTCAAATGATGATTCTAATTTCTTAAAAAGCAAAGAAATCTCACTCCCTTCTTTTATCTTCATCTTGTTTCATACAGAAAGAGGTCTTAATACCCCTTGAAAGCAACTCTGAATGTCCCAAATGTGCTTAAAGAACTGCAGACAACATAAAGAGTCTTTAAAAACAAATCTGCAACTGTGGCTATAGCCACTGGGATCAAATAAGGTAATGTCTTTAACTATACCTCCACCTAAAGCTATGCACGTGCAGATTGTTTCTGGGGGTTGGCTATACCTTGAGAGCTGTTTGTCAAGACAACCCTCACACGTGTAAGAAAAAGGATTTAGCCAAGTTACAGGGGCTTCATGGTTGCCTGTATGATCAGAACCAAAGACTGTGATTTTGAAAAGATCAAGCATATGTGCTTCTTCTACAGGCAGAGGTCTGTCCTGCTGAAGTAAATGCACCTCTGTGAAAAGCTAAGCATGTCCAGGCACTTTTGCGTGATGGATGTGAGTTTGTGAAAATGTACTGTGTAGTACCTCCTCAGTTTTCTTCAATAAGAAGTGATTGTATCTGTACTGCTATAGACTTACACAGCTAGCTGTATTAAAAATAACATTTTCTTACAAAAAAAAAAATAATCTGGTTGTTTTAGAAGATTTTGTTCCTTGACAGTAAATGTATTGATCTGATCCTGGGAAAGTGACTGTAGTGCTCAACAGAACAGTTTCTGCCATATAATTTTGATGTTCATAAGGTTGTGTAATATTTCATATGAAAAGCCTCTGTCAACTTCCACTGACTGTTGAATCTTAAAATGATTCATCCACACAACTATATTTTTCAAGAAAGCTTCTGAAGCAGGAGGCTGACCTCATTGCAAAATACAATTTAATTGAACATATGTTGATTTTTAAAGTATATATCTATCTATATATGATTCTTTTCTCTTTTCAGATTTTTAATTGTGACTCACATGGAAATCCAAAGATCCATATACATATTACTATTTAAAAATCTCCCAACCTTTAAGCTAAGCTTACAATTTTGTGACCCATTGCATGTTCACACATTGAAGTATCCAGCTTGAAAGTTGAGCTGACTGGAGTCGAGAGCAATGGAAATGTGGCAATCCAAACATGACCACTTTGGAAAACTGCATCTAAAAAAATCAAAAGATAAGTAGTTTTTGATATCTACTTCGAAAGAACAAAATAAGGCTCAAAGCAAGTATTGCTAATCACTAAAATCTTACTCTAAAAGTGATTAAATAGACTTAAACATGATGTAGAGGCCTTGGGGTGATATGACTGACTCCACCTTTGCTGACTCTGGGGATTGTGGTATGGATCTTCAAAGCGAAACACCATAAACCGCTGCAAACCATGAAGACCTGAGAATTTTAACAGACATTTTCCATGAAATGGTTGTGATGGAGACATGAAAAACACCCTGATACCGATCAAAGCTTTATTGATATACAGTTCAAATAACACCTCTGCAGTAACTGAATGAAACCAATACTCCTACAACAACCTCTGGTCAAAATCTGATATGGATTCTAAGCAGTAATCAGGTGGAGAAAAGAAATATATCCCAATGCTTACTGACTCCTTCACTGTATAATTTTCATTGCCATTTAGAGTCTGTAAGAAAGAATTTCACTTCACAGATGCAGAATCCTTTCAAGAGAATGATGCTGGAAATTAGAGACCTCAGAAGCACTGACCTAAATAAAAGCTACTCCTTCCCTAAATGTAACTTTTGAGGTTTCCTTCTGATTTAAGGCTACTTCCCCCTCTCCCCATTCTAATTAGTGCCAAGGAAAAGTGCTGAGCTGCCCAAGAGAAAGGCTGTTGTTTTTTCGCTGAGCCCAGTTGTTCCACTCAATAGAAGTCTTTGGACATCTACTGGTCTGTTTAAGTAGTTGTACATTGTCTCCATAGAGTTATTGGGTCATCAATGCTGTTTTACTGTTTTCTTTTACTTTCAATTGTTAAATCACTTCAAAAAAAAGAAGCGATATAATACCATCCTAAGATGACTATTCCAAGTGAGCAATTGCTGTAGTTGCCATAGGGATCCTGAATGAATGCAGATGAGGTAGGAGACATCCAGAAGGCTCTATGAGCATTTCTCTTCCGCAGCCCGGTGTGACCAAGAGAAGGGACATGGCTGCACCTCTGTACACGCCAGGCTGCAGTTGCTGCATAGGCTGCACTGAAATGGCCGCCTGGCTGCCTGTGAGCTGCTTCAGCTGGAGCCTCAGCACCTTGCTCGTTGTAGGAAGTGGAACTTGGGCTCTTAGGTGATTTTGAAAATGTTACCACAAGTTCCCTAGGCACAATACTTCGAAACAAGCACTTACCATGAAGGCTAAAATACCACTAATACCTTATTTGTGATAAACATACCAAGGAAAACTGTGGAAGTTACAAATGAATGAGACCTTGTGGTGTACTGGGGGACCTACAGGGTCTAATTAAAATCAACTAATATTTGGAGAGGAATAGCTTCTCCACAGAGGAAGGAGCAGTCTGTTTTATTATATAGAAGGTTTATTATAATGACAGAAGCAAACAATCATTCCACTGAAGAGGGCTGATAAGTGAGTTTTCTCTCAGCAATACTTTGGTTCCAGTATTATTTAACTTACTCATGACATGGGAGTGAAAGTGGTCAACCACACAGAAAATGATGGTCATTTTCAGCTTGTCTTTGTGCTTCCAACTTTTCCAAACAGCACTAAGTCTAGGCTCTATTGATTATAGACACAACCCTGTGAATGCAGTGACAAAATTGGCTTGATGTCCTTAGAAAATATGAACAAACCTAAATGATAACCTGGCAATGCACACCAGCAGTCACAAGTTTTACCTTTGGAGCACCATTTACTCACGACCCACTCATGGAAAGAGATGGATCTTGTAGCCTAAAGGTCTTCAGATTTGTGCTTTCCACTGGGAGCTACAGAGACAGACTGGTACATTTATGATAAGAAGAATCAAACCTACCTTAAGGTACTTATTCACAGATGTACACAAGGACTGAGCTCAGCCCTAAATTCTTTGGTTTAAAATATGTACACAAACAAGTACAGGTTCAGACTGCACTGTTCTTGACATTGACACAGCTTTTAATTATCATGGTAGGGCTAGACCCTCAGTTATCGTAGACTGATGTATTTGAGTTATCTTCAGGCAAATTACAGATTTACTCCATATCTCTTCAAACACCAGGCCAGGCTTTCAGAACTAACAGTGCAACCTCTTGACACCTGTGCTGGAAGAATAGCCATGCTAGTTGGGAGCAGGTAGCAAATCTAATGATCTTGTTGGGCAAGGTGGTATGATTACAAGCACAGTGTATTGAAAATATTAACAGAATAAGGTATTTAAAGAACTGACTTTGGAGGATATACCCAAGCTCGAGACAGGCTAATTAATTTGAAATAGTGAGAGATGTGAATGGGTTTTCATAAGAGCAGATGTAAACATCCCCCAGCTGACTGGAATGAAATAAAAGCCAAGGTGGAATTAGAAGACACATAGTTCACTGATAAATAAATATACAAACTTTAGCTTGTCTTGGTCAAGAGTGGACTATATGGCTCAGTAGGTTCTCTGTTCTCACTCGTAAACACAGAGTCTGTCCTTTCTATTCATATCTTTTAGTTAAAGCTCAGCATTTTCTTTTAAGAAGACCTCCCCACTTTAGGGTTACTCAGGTATTATTAACATTATGCATTATTACCATTCTAAGTTGTCTGTCTGATGGAGGTTAATTAATCCCTTTTACGCCACTCAAGACTTAATTGAAATAAACAAACATTATCATATCCATCTTCCAGCTGAAGGAGGTGAATCACAGAAAAGTTAAGTTGCTTCTAAAGTCATAAAACAAGTCAGTAGGCAAATCAGGAATAGCAGCCTTGGACTTGTAGACTCCTACCATAATCATTACATTAGCCTGACTTCCTAGAACCAGTACGTCTGAATGAGATAATTTTATACAAGAGAGTTCTCAATTATGCTCACATTTTAGGCTTGTTTCCACTATTACAGTAGCCAGTAGGAAAAGAGTGTCATTTTCAGTGAAAGGAAAGACAACTGCAAGACAGTGTGGGTGAAATAATTTTCCTAATGGGGTATTTTTTTAACGTTAGCAGGTGTCAGTATTATAAACTTGCAAGAAAGGCCAGGTGCTGTGTTCCGGTATGATCTCACCTTCCTTTGTAAATGAGCATTTAATAAGTCTCTAATTTCCTTGGTCAGGCACACCTCTCCCCGCCTACTCTTCTGGACTATTCAGCCTTACCATACCCACAGACGGTGATGACGGCAGGATCGCAGGGGTGATACCTCAGGCGTCATTTTCCTGTCAGGAGGGTCATTTGTCCAGCCATTGCCTTCCTCTGCTACAGTGGGCCTTCCTCTGCTTTCCAGTACTTGATAGTAGAGCGTACAAAGATGGGAGGAAGAAGGACATGGAGGAGGACAGCTGTTTCAGCATGGGCAGGGATGCAGCCCATGCCTGCTGGTTGTGTTATGTGTAGGGACTACAGCACTACGGTTGTTATAGGGGGGAAGACCTCTGAAACGTAGTTGTTTTTGCAGGTGCATCCTACCACCAGGAAGCAGGCGATGATGCAGTTTCTTTGGGGATGGTGACTACTGCAGATTTATACAGAAACACCTAGCCTCAGGCCGACCCTGTATCACCCAGGGGCTCCAAAAAGTACAGAAATAGGAAGGGCAGCAGCTTTCTGAGCAGTTCTGGACATCCTCCCCAACAGCCTGAGGAACAAAATCATACTGGGGCAGGTCTACCAGGCCTTCCTCCTGCTCCCTCCCCGAGGCAATAGGATAACCATCTGTATACCGCTCTGGTAAGTCAGCACCAAGCACCCAGCTTGCACATTGCACGCTGTATCTGTCACTCTGTACACAGCCCATGGACATGAGACAGCGGTAGCAGGACCTCAGCAATTTTCCTGATTTCTTAGGCAGCTTTTTGCAGAGTAACTGAACCAACAGTGGTAGGAGAAAGAGCCCAATTCAATTTCCACTTGAAAAATATCAGTGATGAAAAGGCCTCATGCTAAACTTCTGCAGTGGTACACTTTTCACCCTGCTGGGAGTAGTTTAAATCACACAATTGAATAATCCTTACTATTAGAGCAGATTTAAAATATCTTAATCAATGCAATCACACACACACAAATGTACGTGTAGCTGTAAACCTCATTAGCACATGACACCATGCTCAATTTCGCATGCAATTACCTGGATAGACCATGTAATTATGCCACATAATTACTCATGCATTTTACGAATGAAGTTGCATGTCTGCAGCTCAAGATGATGTAGCCCTTTCATGTCAACCAAAGTCTTCTGACACATTTTCCACCATACACACCTTCTCTTTTTCTAAAAGGAAGGGACAGAAGTTGACACAAGCTTGCTGGGAGCGCAAGAAATATTAAATATTGTGTTTTAGGCAGTGAGTTTTGTTCTAGGACATGAAGAACAATTGATGGAATTCATGGCTGTTAGCTTGTTATTGCTGATACCTAATAAGCCTCTAAATATGCTCTGGGCTGTCTCTGAGGGCAAAAAGTAACAAATAGGAAATTCATAAACAGGAAGTAATTGTAGGCCATGTTCTCTGCTGTACCTAAATCAACTTACTGCAGTGAATAGGAGAAATTACACTGAAGTCAGTTATAATTCCCAAGTACTCTGTGATAATCTGTTTCAACCTCAGCATAGATTTAGCCATATAGACTTTATCCCAATTTACGATACGGTAAAGCAAGACTGCCTCTAGGGGACAGCTGTGTCACTTCTGACTGCTGGACTGACGAAACTGTATATACGGTGCACAGGTATGGCGCTTAAACATAAAAGGCTTGATATGCCACTGCCTTGCATCTCCCTTTGCCCTTTAATTGTACTTGTTCAAACAGAAGTGGATATAAAATGCCACAGGTTGCTATCATCGGTCTGCAGGACTGTGCAGGGAGTGTGAGAAGTCTTATAACTGACCACTGCCGGGTTTGTTTGTCATTCAAAACATAAAATAGTAATAATTGAAAAAATCAAGTCAGAGAGAATTATATTAAAATTATATTTCATATGAGATCACTCAAAACATTTTATTCTGGTTTTGAGAGTTTCTTTTTCATGTTATTGTTTCATTAATAAAAAGAAAGCAGCTTAAAATAATTTGGTTAAAGAAAAGAAAGTCAGAATTTATTTTCTACCCAAAAGTAAAGCAGTCATTCAGTAATTCATTGAAACAATGTCAAACACACTCTAGGTTTTGCTTGTTCCAAATCTGTTGGTATGTCCCAAACTAAATTTTGGTCATTACTATGCCAACCGTTAGTGCCAGGCCAACTTTTAGGAACATAGCCACTGCATTCCTGCAAAATAAGGCCCGTTGTAGTGAGAGCTACCTAAGCCCGAAACACATGGGAAAACAGGTTAGGTAAGCCAGATAAAGAGCAATAATCTGGAGCCCTAACATAACCTTTGCAAAATTAGATGGTTTTAATAGGTTTATTTTCCCTGGGAAGTGTGATCAGTCCAGTTGTTCCTTGTGTGAGGGTATCCTAACACTGGTGGTTTGCTACATCTTGCTCTCTGACTAGGGAGAGGGTACACCCTTTAGAGAGAAAATTTACAAAGGAAATGGCCAGAGATAGAAATTACAGCACACAGCGTGGAGGTTAATGTCAGGCTAGAACTCTTGCCATGTGGCTTCGTGTTCAGCTCTGTGCTCTAGGCAGCCCATTGTATATAAAAAATAAAGTGCTGTGAAATGCCATCATGAATTTTCTTGTGGGTCAGCCTCCTTTACTCAGAGGGCACTGGGGGTCTTAACACGACTGCTAGTGAGGACATCCTCAAAGCTATTTGCTGCAGCTTTGCAGTGATCTAAAAATCAAAGACAGGCTATTTTGCCACTTTCGGTGAATATCTATTTGCACTTAAATTTCAGAATTCTTGAGCAAATTCACTCTAATTTAGATTGCCATTTCACTTTTTTTTTTCTTCTTTTTGAGATTGCTGAGGCTGATATTTTAAAAAGGTGCTTTAAATGTTTAATGCTTAAATACTTTTAAAAAGCATACCCCAGGTCCTGCTGTCCACGTAGAAATAAGCATACATAGTATCATGCTGGATAAAGTATACAATGAAGTCTCCTGTCATTACATTTGTGGCAAAGTAATAATATCTATTTTATGCAGTAATTTAAACATGTAGATCTCAAAACCCTTGAAGAAACGGGTTGTAATCATCAACACTAACGATCACTGCTGATGGGGAGCCTCAGGAACCAGGAGATAAAGGGATTCAGAGAAGGTTGTCCAGCATACCAAGACTAGAACTGAACCGTGCTCTCCTTGGAGCTAGGCCAGTACCCTATTCCATGGGTTGTATTTCCACTTTAATAGGTTGTTGTGTCTTTTTTTCTTTTCCTTCAGATGGTTTAGAGCTAAGAGTGAAGCATTCAATCAGAGTGTGTGATGCACGATGTCCCTCACACCCATCTTTTCCTCTCCTTCCATGTTTAAATGTCTTGACTTTGTTTGTTTGTTTGTTTTTTCAAGGATTTGTTTGCTGGAAGCACTGCTAGGTAATGAGGAAGTACTCTGAAGGCGATAGGAAACAAAACTGATCATTCAGGTTTAACTGATGTATTCATCATTTAGTTTTGTGTAAAAATCTGTGTCCAACTCTCTTGTATCAGAGGCAAACAGGTCATACAATCCCTTTTATTAATGCATCACTTCACCAGATAGATTTGCTTCCCTCACCTTCCTCCTGGAGGTTGCTCCCAATCCTCTCTGAAGCACCAGAAAGAAACTTTCTGTTGCCAACTTGTTCATAGCCACTTTTTGGACTATCTGTCTTTAGGTTAAACACCCTTATAAGTTGTACATATTTTTGAGTGCATAACCCCCAAAAGCCTACTTTTGCCATACTAAGTAAGCAAAACTATATAATTCATTAACCTGAGGAACACAGAGAAAAGTGAGCTTCCTTTTACTTCCCTTATCTGTAACAAAATAACTCTTACTAGGCCTAAGTAAGATTGAAACTATGCAGTGACTCTTGGCAAATTTTGATTTCATTCAAATTTGTTTCACATTTATAAAAAATTCTCCTGGCTAGGCCCGCTCAAATATTTTTTTGAAAAATATTTGCATTAGAGATATGGATTTTTTTTGAAGAAACAGATGTTCAGTTAGAAAACATCCTGTCTTTTCACATTTTGTTGTAAAAAGTGTATTTTGGAACCACCTTCTGTTTTAAAAAAATGGAGCAAATAGTATTGAAATTTGACTGACACCTTCCCTTTCACCCAGTAACATTCTCTCCCCAGGAAATTTTGTTTTTGCAGGAAAATTCAAGTTCCTTTGATTTCATGTTGGTTTGTAATGAATACTCCTTAAGATCTTGAATCTTTTTGTGGGGAAAAAAATAAATGTGTTCCTTTTGAGTTCTACTCATTCTTTCCCTCATTCAAGTGTAACTTTATGGTAGTGAATGAAACTACAACTATGTTTAAAGATATGATTTAGACTCTGTTTATTATTTTAGTTTTACTAAAAGGCTTTAACCTGTGTTCATTATTGGCAGTGTTACCATTAATTATTAGCAGTACTATTATGAGTAGGAGTGGGGAGGGGGGAGAAGCCCACGGAGAAGTGACTTCACAACAGAACTTCAAACAAGACTTAGGACATTAGATAAGAAGAAAAGAAGGTAGAAAAATGAGAAATGCAAGACCTTGCACTCCTAGACTACCCTAACAGTTTTTTGCTAGGTGTCCTGGAAACAGGATCAAGAGTTCTGTCTCATGCTGTGCATGGACTGCTAGACATCCATGGGGAGATGGCAAAAGGGTTTACAAGGGGATCACAGCAACAAACCTGCCAGAGTTCAAGAAGGGTTTGGACAATGCTCTCAGACAGGGTCTGATTTTTGGGTGCTTCTGTGTGAAGCCAGGAGTTAGACTCAATGATTCTTGTGGGTCCCTTCCAACTCAGGATATTATATGATTCATCATATTGCTGAGCCATCTTCTCATATTCTTTGAAGGCTTTTTGGGCTCCATCATCAATACAGTTTAGATACTGTGAAATATAATATTGGACTTTGATGCATTTATGTTCACGAGTATAAACACTTTGCTCCCCCAAATAGTTACAAGGTTACAGATATAGAAAAAAAATGCTACATTAAGACGTGTCTCTAAGCAAGAAGTTCAGGATTCAGAAGATGGAAAACCCTAAGAAAACATGGATAGCCTTGCCCTCTTATTCTCACAAGACTAGGAATTATTAAAGAAGTTGTAGTTTAGAACAGAAAATCAACACTCCAGCACATATTTCTTACAGCTGACATAGACACCCAAGCCAGCATCTCTCTGACTTTATCTGAGGGCTTTTCATCAGATTCTTAGTAGAAGATTAAGATTTCCTTTTGCTCTCTCTTTTCAATTCAGTATTTATTATCAGCAGCACTCCTAAGACAAAGAATGAAGAAGGTAAAAAGGAAAGGCATATCTAAGAAGCAATTGCACCAATGAAAAAAATAAAATTCAAAAGACACAGTCATTTCCCTTTTAACAATGAAGAATATTTGGGAGTGAAGAAGAGTCTGAATACTAATGAAGGCCAAATTCAAAGTAGTTAATGCCTTCACCATACAGTAAGTGTTAGGGTGCTGGAAAGCTAAGCTGCCATTCCACTGAGGCTTTCAATCAGAGGTAGGATTCATCTGATATCATGTCTATATCTATCTATGGTGTAGGTATCTAGACTGCAGATACCCACAAATGAACAAGTCACTCCAGGCTCCCTTTGAGTCCATGGAAGGAAAAATAGGCCCGTCTAGGCTGTGATTCATTCCATCTAAAGTAGGTCTAAAATAGGTCACATGAATCACATCCTATAAGTGCTTGTTTCCCTTCACTGACTGTAAAGAGAAACTCGCCTAGATGTAGATATCTATGCCTTGTAGGCCTCTGAAGTTACAGGAGATGAATCTCACTTCAGACTGACACTCTGTTCCGGTACGAGGAAATTCAGACAGAAATTCTAGGGGGAAGAAAAGCAACGAAATGTAGGAAAGAGAGGTGGTAGGCCAGATTACCAAAGACATTATCAAGTCGCTCAGAAATTAATCAGAAAAAATATATATATAAGTTTCAAATTATTAGAACTTGTACTATCTGACTGCACAAAGTGAATGCCATGGGTATAGTGAAGAGATGGAAGAGCAGAGTTAGTAACAGGTGACAAAGCAGTGATTCAGTCCATGTCTACGTAATCACATGTACCTGAACCATATCATGGTATTGGCAAGAATTAATCTTTTGGATCAATTTTTTTCCAGTTCCACTGAATTCACATTGTGTCTACAGCTGATCCAATGGCAGGCAAACAACCCCAGACCTAGATGAATGTAAAGTAAGAACTTGTCCCTGTGGCAGTGGAAGTACAGTTTTGTCCCATGTAAATGCTCCGTAGTTAGTTTTTGCGTAGTTGTTGGTTCTCTTGCCATTTATTCTCCAGAAATTGTTCTGCTTCTTCTAGGGTGGCGGCACCAGAGAACTACCTCTGTAAAGGAGACCAGAGGGAAGCTGTTGATGAGCACATTAAATGACACAAAAGTTCTCCACTGAATTTGTCTCAGAGCCCACAAAAAGAAACAGGTAATTTACTAGGGAACTGTCCTTCAGCTTCCTGTCTCATAGAAAATAACCTTAGCAGGATTATGAAAATATTAAAGCAAATTACCAAATTGCTTTTTAAATGCCTTCAGATAACCTGCAGAGATGTTATGTAACATACATATACAGGGGAGCTTGACTTTGTCTCAAGAGATTTGCTTGTTTTTGCCCAAGAATTAAATGTACTCGTAATAGATTTTCTATCAGAAAATAATTAACTCAGTCTTAACTTGCATTACTGTTTCGATTTATGGTTGTGTTTACTATGTGCTCTCTTCTACAAAACCACTTGCGGAATTTCATATTTCCAGCACAGCATTTTACTGAGACCCATTTGCTTGGAGTACTCTTTTCTTCATGATTTAGCTAATGTTTTAGATCATTTATTTTTATTGACAATGAGGCTAGGCCATTTGGTTGACTTTCTCAAACATTAATCCCTACAACTTTCATTTAGACTGCCAAGGTTTCCTCACTTACACTTGAAATCATCCCATTCACCTCTCTAGGAAAAGGGAAGTCAGACCTCGCATTTCTTGCTCTCAAAGAGAAGGAAGAGAAATGGTAGCACCATTCCCTTGGCCTTCTCTTCTGATTTACAGCTGTCGCTGCTGAGGACTCTGGGAAGACAGGTGAGGGCAGCCACCCTCCATGTTATCTTCCAAAAGTTTCTTTCAAAACATGATGCTGTACCCTTCAATCAAAAAAATATTTCTTACTGATCCTCTCTCTGATTCACCACTGAACTACAGCAGAATTCTGTCAGACTCAGTGCTTATCCTAGAGCATTTGTGAATCACAGATTTCCAGTGGTAAGATGAAAAAGCCAGCCTTACACAGGAGGTGGAATAGGCAGGCAGTGACAACCACCAGATCAGGCTGCCTTCTATTGCACTAGATGGGGTTTGGTGTCCAAAGTGGTCCTCTAGTCTCTGCTCCACGGCCTCAAATATTTGGCAAAAAAAACAGAAAATTGTCTTCCTGGGAAGAAGGAAGTGATTTTATCTTAATTTGATAAACCTCGCTAGTTTTGTAAAGCTAACATAACGTAACTGCAAGCTCTTATTGGGCACATACCAATGGGCACAGTTAATTGAGAGTATCAGAAAGTTCACTTCATCTCATTTTATGACCACTCTGATCACTTCACATAGCCTTCTCCAGGGGAAAGGCTGTAAATCATTACAACTGAATGAAACAGTTGAATTATGAGGTTTTGCCACTAGGAATTATACTGCCTTCTTTCTAGGATGCATTTGTCTCTAGTTAAAAGTTCCTAAAGTAATAATTGGTTTTGTATTGCTCAGAGATTTCTATCAAGAGAATAATTTCTTGCAGATAAGGTATCAATTACTTGATGACTTCAGCCCCTTTCAGATCATCAGCTGATAAGCACAATTAGGTGCTGAATCAGAAAGACCCTTAAATATACAATCTAAATCCTATGTATACCCGGGCCTGACCCAAACTGGGAAAATAAAAAACAATCCCAAGGAATCTGTAGACACCATTAGAAATAAGATCTCTGTAATCTTGTCTAATATTTAGTATGAGGGACTAGATCTCCAGTGTTACCTCTTGTGCTTTCCACACTTATTTTCTACTCTCTGTCTGAGAAGAAAGCACTGGAGATGCAAGGCTAGATGTACATTTGATATAAATTAACATAGTTCCACTGAAGTCAACAGAGGTATAATGTTCTAACACTGCTTCAGATCTTTTCCCACATCTTTTTTAGAATGGATGAAATATATTTATTTATATTAAAGTGCAGAGTTCATCTCAGCAGTAATATCTAAGACAAAGGCTTGCTTATCTTTTATGATAAAGGAATTACATTTCTTCTAGCTGAGATGATAAAAATCTACTATTCCTTGGAAGATGCCTTGCTGGAAAGTAGATAAATTGAGCGCACCCGACTCTATGCTAGGAATTGAAGAGATATGATTGCTGACCTTACTAGTGAAGGAGGGCTCTGGTGTTAATGCAGTTAAGCTAAAGAGACTGTGTTGGTGTCATCCAGGGGTGGATAGTGGTTTTTTGTTTGTTTGTTTTACTGATTAAAAATAAATAAATAAATACAAGTTTGTTACTCTTATTGTGGCCAGGCAAAACACCTTGGTCAAGTACAAGTGAATTGTCACAATATAAGTATATTCAAAAAAATGTAATATTTTCCAGTAGGCCAAGTTCAGCCTTGTCACAAGCTCTAATCCAGTCCACTGCTTGTTTCTTGTTTCTCTTGAAGCCTGCTAGACGTGGAAAGGAGCAAATAATGTTCCCAGCACTAACAAAATGCATAGGTTAAGTGACCAAAACAGAGATGCCCCCTTATTCTTGTGGTGACTGTGGATGGGCATCAAGTTGTGTGATGGAGCTGCATGACATACTCCTTGGGTGTCAGGGAAGCATGGGATCAGAAACATAAGACAAATTTCTGCTCATTTGATGAATGAGGAAGGTATGGCCTCTTACAATCCAAAAGCTGGACAAAGTTGGTGCAAAGAAGTGCTTTGCAGCCAGTGGCTTACAGACAGCATCATGATCTAAAACCGGGGCTAAGAGCAAAGTATAAATTGCCTGCAGCACAGCACCTACTCAGCAGCTTAGCTTGTAGCTCAGCCAAGTCATGGCTGTTGGTTTAACCAGTAAATATTCAGCCTCTCTTGCAGAGGCTGTTATTCAATTATCAGTTTTCAAATAAATATTTGTTTTTTCAGAGTGCATTTTCTCCTCTTTTTATTGATGTTACTTCACATGACTGAACGCTAGAAATATCTCCCGTTGTAATTATGCAACGGAACATTCATTTGTAGTTTCTGTTTGGGTTTTATGGTCTGGATAACATTTAGTCATAGTGAATGTCTGCCATTTCTATTCACTATTTATTGTCTGTATTTCAACAGGATGGTGTGAGAACTGGACAGTTAATGCATCGGACAATTTTGCCAAAAGTGCAGCTGCAGGATGTTGCTGAGGACTTGTCAAGTCAACACCAGCAGAAGTAAAGCCCAGAAGCCTGTGTGCACGGTGCATGCAGAGCAACACGGCTGAACAGAGGTGACAGCACCGAAATCTAGGTGGCCATTTGGGTACCATGTGGCATGATCCAGCAGACCAAACATCACCTGTGTGCTCCCAAGGGGGAGAAAGAATGGGTCTAAAACAGTTTAGGCCTTTCTATCTAAACTGTACTTTGAGAAGCAGAGTCAGAAACATAGAATTGTTCCACAGGGCAAAGCAAAGAGAGAGCCATAGAGAATGGGCTCAGAGAACGCAGGGCAGGCAAAATGGGTTTCCTGGTATGAACCTCTATTATGGCACTAAATCTAGGAGTAAAACATAGCTCAGCACGGTGACTAGTCAATGACAGGGTGTTCTATTTGTTCAGCTTTACAAAATGGCTGCTCTCGCATCACCATCTCCCAACCCCCTGTGAAGTAGCAAGCCACCTACAATTTTTTTCTGCCCTAGTTTCTTAAAAAGAAAAATATCGCAACACCGCCAACCACTTTTTGCATGGCAGTCTCAGTCGTCTTTCACTACACTGGTCCATCCAGCCTGTTATTTAAGTTCCTACTGAAAAAAAAAGAAGGGAAATGAAAAAAAAAAAGAAAAACAACAAAAAAAACTTTCTTCCACAGTGCCCACACAAAGTGAGTCAATGTTCTTTTCCATTCATCTCAGAGAGACCAGGATTGCATCCAACATGTTTTCTTAAAAAAAAAAAAAGAAACAGAAAAATAGAGGAAGAAGCATGGGTAAAAACACCAGGACATTCATACAAATCAGCTGAATAGTTGCACGACTGTGTTTCTACAACCCTTAATCTTCCTCACTCCCGCCCTCCCTACTATCAAACATACCATGTGGGCCTAGCTGGCTAACTATTAACTTACTTTTCACATAACAGAATATTTTAAAATCCTATATAGTAGCAGCCTTTTTGCATGTGATCATACTTTTTTTTTCCTCCCAAGATGGATTATCCAGTTATGTATTTTATATAAGAAGGCCCTCCTTCCACCATTAAAAAAATCTAAGTCCTGGGTGGTGGCTTCAACTTGACAATGTTTTGGCTCTTCAGTTGTCTCACTGCTGGCCTCACGGACTCAGAGAACAACATCATTGCTCTATTTCTTTGACACTGATCTTCCTTCTATATTTTTCTTAGCATTTACCCTTGCTCTCTGTAAGGCTTGTGTCACTTGGCCGTGGTACCCATCAGTGCTCAGTGTGAGTAACAGCGCGGAACATCAACCATGGCTTATCTACCAATGGTTGTTGCTGTCACTGGTTTGAGGCAAAGTCTCATGGATGAGGAGTGACAAACTGCCTGCAGGTGCAAAAGGCAGTATCAGATACCCTTAAGATTTTTTAATTTTTTTTTTCTCTGGAGTTTTCCCTGGACTTCACTTGGTATTCATATGGAGAGCTTCATTTCCTAGTGCTGAGGTCGGTGATGGCAGGTTAACCTGCCAGGGCAGAAAGACCCTGCCAGGGTGCTCAGAAAACAGCCAGTCACCCAGCTACAGGCTGCCTGATCATTTTCACCCACCTTACATCAGTGGCTTGGGAGTGTATTGCATTGGCCTTGGGTGCGGTGAGCGGCCTTGGTGCTGGTAGCAGCTTGCAGCAGTAGAGTAGCAAGAGCAGAGCTGTGATACACAGACTTCTGCTGCCTGAGGAAAAAGCCTCAGTGCTTGCTGAGCTTTTCAGCTGGGCATTACTTATCTGTTAATTTAATGGATAGGTTTGATTAACACTGATTAGTACTGATGCAATAATGCAGTGTCTTTAGATGTGAAGAAGGATTCTCCACATACAGCTTCACCATGCTTTTAAAATGATGAATGTGTTGGGGCTACAAACTATCTTAGGATGTCAATTTTAATGTTGTGCTGGTAACTAACACGGTGTGCCAGTGCAGGCAGGTGCACAACGTAAGGTGCAGAAGCAATGTGTTATTCCCAGTTTACAGATCAGACATCAGGATGCTAACCGGCCACATCCTCTGCACTTACTCACCCAGGAATCCTGAAGGAAAGCAGTAACCAAACCCTGATCTCTGAAATGAGGCTGAGCGGGGGCTCCTGGCACCTCAGCGGAGCGTGCCCTGGCTCTGGAGGCCCTGAGGGGCTGGGCCTCCCTGCTCCACCTGGGGCTGAGACTGGTGAGGCCTTAGGGGGTGGCAATGGGTCCACCCACTCATCACCCAGCTCAGCAGCTCTGAAACATGAGCAGTGAAGCCAAAGCAAAGCCAGAAATTTATTTTAAGTGTGCAAACAGAATGGTAGGAACCTGTCTTGTTTTGCTAGGTATGTTCGGATAAAGTGAATGGCGATTTACATGTAGGGACCTAACAGTAGCACATTTCCCAACAAGGTTTTTCAGAAACCTTACAGTTAAATTCTGTAAAACCCAGATGTGAAGCTTTCTGTAGAATGCCTCTGCAAAGGTAGCACATCTAGTTTCTGAGTAATTGTCATTCGTAACAAATCCTTGGCTTCCCTGATATCGAATAAGATTGTACATTTGATTTCAATGATCAAGATTTCATTCACTGTCTCTAAGGCATCATTCTTGGTTTTGGCAGACTTAACTTTCCTGATATTCCAAGAACCATGCAATTGTTGAAGGTTTTCATAATTCAGAATAATATAATGTCAACAGCATTCCAAAAACAAAAAGGAAGTTATAAGCTGAAAAAAATGCTATTTGTTAAACACACTCACCAGTTTGCCTCTGTACTAAATCACAACTCTTAAATGCATTATGAAATTATTAAGAAATAAAATACATTAAATAAGAATTAAAAATATAAAATATATTATATAAATGTGAACCATTCTAGGTGTTCAGCAGCCAGCAATTAAAGTAACTGTATCTGAGTGTGGTTAAAGTTATACCAGGGTACAAGACACACATGCAAAAACAGATTCAGGGCTCCTGAATGCAAAAATGTTTTGTTAACACTTTCTGAAGTAAGAAGAACGGATTTCAGAGATGAGATGTGTGTGCACTAAAGGAATTAATGTGACACCATTCTGTAAAATTCACCTGTGCAGAGGGCCCTATGTGACACTTTTAAAGAGCATTTTGAGAATAAAGTTTTGCAGATGTGTATTATTAAGCTGGAGGGACGATTTCATCTCCCCCAAGCAGAGACTTTAGGAGTGATCACCAACAGAAGAGTGAGAATGCTCCCTAGCCTTCCAGCAAGCCAAGAAAGACAGGGTTTAATCTTAAAAGTAAACCAGTCAGAATTCTTGTTCTGAACTGCCAGCTGGTTTCACTGGGTAAGCCACCAGAGCCTTGCATCTGTGTCTGAGTTTTGCACTGATTCTGTTCACTGGTTTAACACTGAAGTGCCACTGAATCAGCGGGAAATGATAGGTCACGACTTAAAAAATGGAAGGAAGGACTCCTGCCAGACACGAATAATTGGCTTCAGACATGAGCTTTCCCCAGCCTCCACACCATTCATTTCTGACGAATGGCTTTACAAAAGCATCAACATAAATTTGACACTCTTATGGAAAGCCACCTCTAGGTGGAAGTATTGACCCTGCAGATAGAGATGAGATCATAAATACCTATGTGGCAGAAGTGATGGCAACATTTTTTAAAGATATTTTTTCCTATATTTTGCTCTTGAAACTGTAATTACATGAGGTGCCTTGAGATTTATATATCTGAAAGCAGGTTGCAAAGCTCACTTGAGACAGGAATTTGTTTCTCTCTTGGCCCAGAGGTTTATGGTTCAAAAAAGCACTTCAAACATGCTGGACATTCACCTTTGGTGAACATAGCAGTGAAGGGAGCATTCTGGTTTTAAACATATACTTAAGAGCTGCCCCCAGACTCAGTGATTGCCACCTTGACCATATTTTGATCAACATCGAGGCCTGCACATATGGCTTACTCAGTGTAATGGAAAGTTTTCACTTCAATTGGACGAAACAAGAACATTGCTGCTACTTCCATTTCCCTCTTTTGAGAACAAATCGTGAACTCCTGGCTCCATATTTGAGTAGGTCATTCAAAGGATTACTCCTGTACTTTGTAAAGTACTTTGAGTGCTACAGATTGTAAGTGATATGTAAGACTAGGCACTGTCATTATTCCTGCTTTGTAGAGTAAAGGTGTTATTCACAAGGGATCCCAAACCAGCCTTCTCAGACTAATTTCTGCGGAGGTGCCGAAGTAAGACGGACCATTTAGTTCACTTATCCAGATGATCGTGACACTTCTTTTCTCACAGTCTAGGCTCTTAGTTACAAATTATGAGGGAAAATTTCAAAAGACACTGAAATGCTGACTTCCACTGAAAATCACCACAAATTAGATGCCCCACCTGCATTTTGCACTCTAAAACTAAATAATAATACATTATGCTCTTGGAAGGGGGTTCTTTTTCTTTATTTACATTTTTGTTTTGGTTCTGTTATAAACTGGAACCTGATGAGGAGTTCAGTTTCATAAATGGCTAAGTGATGCAGGAGTAAAGCTGAGCGTTATTTTTTTTTAATTTTAGGTAGGTTTTACCATCAAAAATGTTGTTCACATTGACTGAACGTCTTTCACCATCCATTTGTTGTGCAGGGAAGAGGCTGGGAGAGAGGTGGGACAGTTGCTGGCACATCTCAGACTCTGGTCATAGCTCATACACGCTTACAAGGCCCAACTCCTCTTCATACCTGAGCACATTTGCTCACGTCTCCCACCCATCTGATGAATGCCATAAATGTGATGCTGCAGGGTACCCTCAGGTGCAGCCTTGTCGATAATTATTGGTAGCCCTGTTCCTCACTGCCTGCAATACCGTTCTGAATTAGAGAGCAAGGTCAAGCTGAAAGCAGAACACTGATAGAATAACTTAGGATCTGAATTCATGGCCAGGTAGCAAAGCTTGTGCCTTATATATCTAGGAAGGGCTCTGCCATTTGTGCAGCTCCTAGGGAGTGTTTCCACCAGCATGGTTACTCCTCACTAGCTTCGTGACCAGAGAGCTGACATCACTCTCAGGTCATGTCTTAATCCGAGTTTCCTCTGTGCCATTGAACATTGAATTGCATCCTGGAAAGGTGCGTGCATATGAGTGTGTGCGTGTGAGCAGCCAAGTCAATGAGAGAATTGGTTCCCACCCACAACTGGCACTAATTAAGTCAGGCAGGCACAGCGGTGTAAGCTTTGTTCTTTGGAGGAAGGTGGCCAGGAGAGGAGCAGAGAGAGGGCAAGCCCTGCAAGCAGAGACCAGCAGAGAGTGGTCAGATCTCCAAAGGGATACAGGGATCATTGGACACAGAGTATTATCTTTCACTCTATATCTCTATAGCTAGATTTCCACATATATAAGCTGGTTTTCCTAGTCCAGACAAGCTCAGATGCATTACACAGACAGCCATATCATGAACACCTTTTGACTTACCATCACGGTGCATCCTGCAGTGCTGTTGTCTGGACAGGAGCAGCAGTTTGAGAGGGGCAGAGAGATGGTATAACTCAGCTGCGTTTAACTCTCTCTGCCAGGAGAAACCAGGGATGGAGGCTGTTCAGTGGGCTCAAACGTTGGCTTTTCCCAGGGCACTTCTCACTGAGGCTGATTACTGGTCCTGTTAGAGACAAATATGGGCACCTTGATCGAGGCAGGAGCTGGGAAATAGCTTCTATCGCTCACACCAGATGCACAACCAACACAGCGTTTTTAGGTGCTCTTATTTTTAAATGAAGAACCAGACACCAGAAGAAATATTAAGTTCTTATTAATAAAGTACTGTGAATGTAACCTTTCCTTCAAGTTACAGTTGCACAAGCCCATGCACTATATTTTATACAAAACAAAACAATTTCTCATAATCTCTTACAATACCAAGTACAGGGATACGGCTTTTTGTTCACAGGGTAGCTCACTGCTTGATTATGTGTTCATACAGGGGTCAAAGTCTGATCTTATTTGTACCGCTGTAAATTAGATGATTTGCTACATTCTTTATAGAGGAATATTACTTTAATGTTAATATATGTTATCATTAAAATAATTGGACTAGTGACCGCTGACTGCTTGGAGTTAGTCTAGAAACCAGAACCTTGCCTTCTGCCCTTTCTGTCTGGTTATCTGAAAGACCAAGAAAGAAGCTCAGAGACGCTGTTGCACACTTGAGTTCGTGCTTTGGATTCTGGCATCTTTCTTGCACCCGTTCTTTAATAGGGAGGAAAAAATCTAAATGGCAGAGCATATATCCTCCAAGCATTTCACTCCACCCACACAGTTCTTTTTCTTTAAAACAGTGGCTTATTCCCAACTGGAAAGGCAGCAGTCTAGCTAGAAGACAGGTTATATTCAAGAGAGAAAGGAAGGAGGTGGCTGAATCATAGCAATTTAACTCTGGCTGGGTGGATGTAAATCCAGCCACTGGTTGCTGCTATCACAAGCTTGGTATGATTTCGGATACAGGGAACAGCATATTGTTCTGGGTAATGAAGGCTAGAGGTCAGAGCAGGCTATGCATTTGCCTTTATTGCTTGCACTCCAGCAGGTGCAATATTCATTGCCTCTGCTAGGAGCACAGCCATCTCTAGCATTACTAATGAAATGTCAAATCATATTTTTATTTACTTCCTTTCTTCCACACCTGCAAATAACCACGATGATAAACCCCAGACTGATCATTTGGGGGTTTCTAAGAATGCCCTGAGTAAAAGCCCGCCGTCAGTAAAGAACACCGCTTTTTGGAAGTAAACGAAAAAGGTTCATTTGGGGCTTTTCATAAAACAAATCCTGCAACAAAATTAATTTGTCCGGCATTAGTCATCATCCTTTCTGCATGTTAAGGCTGTTTCATCTGAATAAACTAGATTCTCCCCCATTCCCCCCAGATATCCTTGTTATACTCAGTATTCACAAAGGGCAGAAAAGACACACAGCTGAGTGTGTCACATTAGCATGCTTCACTGCCCGCTGCGGCCAAGTCATGCGGGATAGTTCTGGTCACAGATCAGTTGTTAGCATTTTCCCATGAGTGGCTTCCTATACCTGCCGTCCTGTCAAAATCTTTCCTACAACAGGTGGGAGGATGGTTCTTTTTTTCCTTTTCCCCCTTTCTTTTTTTTTTTTTAATTGCCTTGCCTCAGAAGTAGGCCGATTCTGAAGAACACCAACCTTTGTCCACATTGTACCTTTGCACCAAAAACCTTCCAAGAGAGGCAATACTCATCGAGTTTCATCTCCTGAGCAAGTTTCTCCTGTGAAGCACTCTGTGCTAACGTAGGTACCAAAATAAGCTTGTGAAGGAGTCTCCTCTAAACCCATCCCCTCAGCCTCTTTCCTTTTGTTCCTTCCTACTACATTTTGTTTTTCTGCTATTTGCGTAGAGAGGTTTTTAGGGAGGGAAATTGTTTTTGAGTCAAGTGCTCTTGGTCGCTCCTGGGGAGCACCAGGCTGGTGCCGCCCACAGCTGGCAGGGAGCTCGCCAGGATGCATCCCCGATAGCTCAGAGACGGATCTTTTCTCTGCACTTGGATTAGGCTATCCAGGTGGCTGTCCAGATGTGAGGCTCTGTCTAGTCGCAGCTGGAAACAGAGAAGGGGGTGGGAGTCAGGGCTCTTGGGCGGGACACGTCGCTGCCTTTCCCATCATTTAGCCCCTGAGTGTAAATTTTCTAACAGAACGACGACAAAGGCAGGGTGGCGTTTTGGGGTTTGTTTCATTTGCAGATACTGGATGTGAGAAAGGCGATGTTTTCTCCAAGGAGGCGAGCAATCTGCCTGTACCTACAGGTCTCTCTTTGATTACAATTAATTAATCAGTAGTACGTTAGAAATGTGCCAAGCACTCTGATCAGAGAGGCTCCCAGTCACAGGACAAACATGTAGAGATAATTTAGAGGAAAGCCAGACAACGTGATGCCCTTTGTGGAGTAGCTGCTGCAAGAGCAACTGCATAGCATTTTGATATTTTGGGGAGGAATATTTTAGGAAGCCAACAGAGAACGTCTGCTAGGATGAGAGAAGGACACTTCATAGGTTCTGATGAAGAGGATGTTTGGCCTCCCAGCTTTTTCTTCAGTAAGTTTTGCTTTTCCAGCCTGTGAATTCAACTTTTAATCAGAATTAATTCAGTAGGTGAGAGAGAAATGACAACTTTCTGTCAAGGTGTGCTGAGGATAATTCACCTCAGTTACATATCAAAATGTCTCAAGTTTTTGACTCAAGTACCAGTTTCTGAGGGGGTTTCAACCTGTCTATGACATTTTTGTTCTGCCTGAGAATTTGCAGAAGATAAAAGATGCCTAACACTTACATACATCTGGTCTTTCCATTTCTCTGTCCTAGAAATAGCCTTTTTTAGGTGGACACTTGAGGAAGGGAAACAAAAAGCTTTGATGGTGACCCACTCCATTGTGACTGGCTGGAAAGAGATGACTTGGGGCTCGCCTACAGCTTCTGCTCAGAACCAGTGCATTCTCTTCTTCAAGACAAAAGCGTTAGCCTGATATTAGGTCATGTCAAATTTGATCCTGTGAGGGCTTTAAAGGTTTATGTTGATTATTTGTATGTACTTCTGGGTGCAGAACTTCATAATCATTGACCCCAAACAGCTTCACAATCAATGTGCTGTTCCTCAGCATTACAGAGACATTTCATCAGCTCTGTCTTGTCCTCTGATCGTTATCAGTTTTACTTTGCATGAGACTTAACAGCACTGGAGACTTTAGTACTTATGCCTAACTCCTAATCACTAGCCATAGCCTCTGAGCACCAGTCCTGTAAAGGTCATTTACAGGAACAAAATTCCTCACAAAATTCATGGGATTCTTGTTTCTGAATGTGGGAACTCTTCTTAGGAGGACTGAATTTGGAAAAGATCTTTGTGTGCTTTTGAAAGAGAAAGGGATGATAATACTGGATACTCAGCAAATGGAAATTTCTATGAAAATGTGGCATCTAGAGCACCTTCTGTGGTGCCTTAAGACACTTTTCTTCCAATGACTTTAGTCTTCATTAGACAACTCTGATTTTCAGGTTCTGGGTCCTAGCACGCTGTTGAATTAGTGTTATTAAGGAGGAACCTAACATAAAATGGTAATGTAAATGTCAAACCGTTATTTACTGTGGAAGCTTCAGCGTATGTGTGTGCTCAGGCACATTCAAGATGAGGTTCCTGTTTGCATGGACCTCAGGGCCTGCTTATACCTTATTAATTGACTGCAGCTGACCTGTTAACTTACAGCGACAATCAGCAACAGTGACTCCGATGTGCTTGCTCCCCTTTGAGAGATGTCTTGCCTAAAGCTCAATAAATTGAACTAGTGACCTAAAATGACCCTAATTTCTCCAAATTAGAAGTTTCATGTCCTACATGTCCCACAGATGGAAAATGAAGTAGAATGATAAATTATTAGACTAATGACCTTTTAGTGACAGAAATATTAAATTTTAAAGTTGTTTTTCTTTCTTTCTTTCTTTCTTTCTTTCTTTCTTTCTTTCTTTCT